>CADDXX010000840.1:230776-251016 GCA_902810485.1 Alauda arvensis
ATCCAGGCCGTGCTGCTGCCCAAGAAGACCGACAGCCACAAGGCTAAAGCCAAGTGAGCCCCGAAGAACAAAGGCTGTGGAGTTTTACCACCAGAAACCCAAAGGCTCTTTTCAGAGCCACCCACATCTGTCATAAGCGGTTGAGTCACTGCATTTTTCGTTAACTAGTGGAAGGGGACTGAAGTATGCAAATTTAAATTTCCAAGTATCTTAATTGTAGTATTACCTTTAGTTTCTCTTTTCTGTCTCAAGGTTGTTTTAATGCTAAACGGCATATGTTTTTATCTCTGAGATTATTTTAGTCATGAATATGTTTATAGAATTTCTTACAATTTCTAAAGTGACTTGCTTATAGCCATTTCCATATATTAATGGTGGGAAATAGGGGTTTTATAATGACGTAAATTTCACATAACCTCGACGGCCAGCTCCGACTTTGCTCTATATTCTCTGTTCAGTACGTATTAGAGGACAATATCAGTTACTAGCAACTGGGTCGTTTGTTTCCTTTAAGAGTACCAAATAGGAGCTAGTCATTGTTGCCACCTTCGCGTTTCAGAGAAGAAATGGGAAGGAAGGCAAGAAAAACTTAATAAAAAAAAAAAAATTAAGCCCTAAATAGTACCACTCGGTCCTGTCAGCGTCCTTAAACAAATTGTTTCTCAACAGGTGTGTTTCTAGCCTCGGGCCCCTGACAGATCGACCTTTGCTGCCTTTTAACGCTCATGTATGAAAGTTCCACTGGCTTTCCTTGGCAGAATTGTAGAACACTAGAGAAAGGTTTCAGGCAGGGAGGAGTTGTCAGTGTTCTTACCGARTGGTCTGATGTGATATGCCACTACAGCGGTGGTCACTGCAATACACTGGAAAGAGCACAATCACTTTCAATTTCATTTTTCTGGCACTCATCACTGGATCCACACCCCTCTTCTCTCTGTGGTATGGAGTTGGCACTTGTTTTTTGGAGAAAGCAGATCATTCTTAGAAAAGCTGCTGCTCTTTACAGCAGGCCACAGTGTTGCTTTAAAGTTAAATTCTCTGATGATGCCCTGCTGGCTTCCAATTTACTTCTGCCTTTAGTGTGGCTCCTCCTGGCTTATTTTTCCCTTAGCATCTCTTGCAGGCRACAGAAGCCAGCAGCTGCTTGGCTTCATGAGGCTCTGTCTTGCAGTTCGTGGTGCCGCAGCAACAGGAGCAGTTTTCAACATGACCATGTCTTTCCCCATCTCTATCCTCCAGTATAAGGAAAAAAGAGATGTGTCTTAATATCTGTGACCTGGTGGTCACTGAGTTTAATTTTCTTAAAACTGTGTCAGTGATTAATTCACCCTTCCACAGGGGAAGGAAGTCTAYACTCCCCTCTATGTCACCTTGTTCCACATAACGAAACTGTCCTCTGCATATTGGATTGTGGTGAACAATGGGAAAGACTTCTGAGAAAAAACATGTGCGTCATCTCGATGTTGTGACTAAAATGAAATTCTAGTTGGTAGACCAGAGACTTCCATCAGAACAATTTTATGGGTTTCTTTCCCTTGTAAAAGAATGCTCTGGTATTAGGGTTACAGTGGTAATAGTGAAGAAGATATATAATTAATCATTATTGTAGTCATTCCTCTAATTTTTTCTGCTAAAGAATGTGTTTAGTCATTATAATAGTTATAGTTTCGTGTTGCATACATGGGAAATAAAGCCATAAAATAAAGATAGGGCTACATGACATCTAAATTATGAAGGGCCGCAGGACCTTGAATGCATGCCACTCTTGTAAAAATGCTTTATAGATGTGGTTTACCAAAACTGAGCTAAATGGGCAGAACTGTTCTTAAAATATATTTCCTAACAGTGTTGRTGTGGACCTTGACAGCCTCCTTTGATCGGCAGAGGTGAATTTCAGGATATTTCTTTGACAATAACTTGTTTTTCCAACAGCAGAATGGGAGAGGAAGGTAAAAATAGGAGCACTTAGCAGCTCTGACTGGACAGATCTTYGGGCAGGGCATCACCAACTGCCCACACCACTCGCTGATGCCCCCACTCACCTCCCTTTCCACACTCCTCCACCYCCCGGGCTTGAGGAAAGGAGTCTGTGCGTAGTTTGGAATGGCAGGATGCAGGATGCACTGTAGCTCCTGGACTGACAAGTTGGCTGCATGTTAAAATGGAGGAATTATATATTAATTTGTGGTTGGTATTCTATTTTTGGGGTGTTTTTTTTGGTTTTTGTTGTTKTTGCTGTCTGTTTTGCAATTTAATCGTAAAAGTTTCATTTGGGCAYGTTAAGCAGGAGAGTTCAGCTGAAGTTGAATTATCCAGTTGCTGCATAAATACAGCGAGGGGGAGTGTGGGTGGTGAGAAACAGAGCAGATGGTTCCCAYCAGGAACCATAATTTCTCCAGTGACAACAAAATCCTTTGGGTTTGTTGTTTAGGCCATGACRATCACGTATTTTCCTGTTCCCTGCYCTGGTGCCAGGGACAGTGATTTAAGGACTAATCTGCTGCTGGAAGGAGGGAAATGTCAGGATGGAGCAGGACATCACAGYGGGAATGGGAATGGGATTAGGAGCTCATCAGGTTATGCTACTCAGTGGCTTCCACCAGGATCCTGCAAGAGGCCCCTGGGAACAGTGGGGAGAAGGCATATCTCCTGGAAGGGCAGAGCAAGGCCCTGGATTTTTAAATATAGAAACAAGATACTTCCTCTTCAGTTTCGTCCCAGCCCCCAGTTAAAGTATTTTTTACTTTACCATTTTCAAGAAACAAACTTGTAGGGTGAAGCAGAAAAGTAGACATTGTTCAGTTCAAATAAATGCTGTAAACTAATCCCAGCTCTTTTGCAGTTTCCTAGTGTTTCCCCCTATTCCTTATATCATGTAATTTCCTGCTGAGAAATGTGAGCTGCTGTGGTAAGTCTGAAGCACATACACATCCTATGAGGTTTTGCACAACATGTAAGTATCAGTTAAGGCTAAAATTTCAGCAGCTACATATGCCTGTGAAATGTGACCATTTTGCTTCTTCCATGGGGTTTTTGGCAGTGAGGCTTTCAAAAGCCCTTGCATGTAGAGAATATAACCAACTCAGAAAATCAGGCTTCCTGAGCCAGTTCAGCTGAGTCCAGRCACCTGGTCTGCCTGTGATGCAGTTGATCCAGTCTGCTGATGCTTGGAGCACAGGTGGAGACAGCTCTGTTTAAAGATGTATTTTGATATGTTGAAAGATYGGGGCAATGCTATTCCTATGGTAATTTTTGTCCTCTTTTCTAAGTGAAGGCACTAACCTTGCTGTGTCCCAAGAGCAAAAGGGAAAAAAAAAATCTCCAAAACTTGATCATGGGAGTGTTTGTTAAGATTGTTTATTGTTTCAGTGGCTGCTATTTGCTACAAAAGGAAAAGAGGATGCATACCAAAGACGTGCATTTATTCACAGCACAAAAGAAGGTTAATAGCCTTTCATCTGTTTGAAGTTTAGATTTCAGGTGTAACACTTTGTGTGCTCTCTTCTTATTTCAGTAATGATTTCYTCCATTTTCTTATGATCTTTGCAAGTAAAAAAATCTACACGCAATATAAGTAGGAGTACAAGTACAAAAAGGTTGWGGATTTTACATGGGATTAAAATTCCGATCTGTTCTAGAACTTTTTTCAATCTACTTTTTTCCTAGTTGTAAAATGAATTATGTTCAGAATTCCTTCCTGAGATTTTCAGTRTTAAAAATGAAAGGTTAATTTTTTTTTATTAATACCCTCTGTCATTTTTGACAAAGACTGTTTTTGGAACAATCACTTYGATTGGACTGCAGTCAAATAATTTAGTTCTTTGTAGCCATGGAAGAAATCTAACCAAAAAGACCCTTTCGACCTACATAGGCCTCTGGTCCTATGATCTCAGTCCTTGAGGAAAGAGCTGCCTCTGCTCATTGTAATTCTTCTTCCTTCCTCATACGTGYGTGAGCTGGGAAGGGAGAAGCTCCCAGTATTCCCTTCTACTTTCGGACCTCTCCTCCAGTGAGATTTGTGTCATTTCTTGAGCTGTGTTGTTCTCTGAATGGCAAAATTCTTAGACTAGGTTTTTGGAACCTGAAGTCTCAATATTTTTCGTTTACCATCTAACCTGTGCAGATTTTCACCACTGGCTGAAAACATTACATCAAGGTGTGTATAAGACCCAATATTTTTCCCCGGTTGCAGTCAATGCTTTCTCCTGTGACTGTAATTGTTTTAAAATACAATGTTTTCTATCTAAATGGGAAAGAAAGCCTCTGTGAAACTAACATTGTAACAATTTTTCTTGGGTGTCAGGTAATTATATTCTGTGGCTATAAAATATAATTGTTTCAGGTTTGAAAGCAGACATTGCTTTACTTCATTCATAAAAACTAAACAAGCACTRAAAAAAAACCCCAAACAAACAAAAAAATCCCCACCTAAACCAAAAACCCTCAAAAAATCAACAAAACCCCAGGAAGTAGCAAAAAATTGCTATGGACAACCTGTGATTTGTTCAGGTTTTGGTCGAGGTGTATGGCATCTCTTTCTCATTTCTGAATCACTGTTCAGTCAGTTAACTAGAGGTTGCAGATATTTGTTTGCCCAGCTGGTGTATTTCACTTCTGCAKAAATAAAAAGAGAGGGYGTTTTCTTTTTTAAACACGATGATGAGTAACCATAAATTTTACTGCAGGTGTGGTCATCTAAAGAAGATATACATTCTTCCAGGAGGGATATTAATTTTATTATTCTGGTAAAAAAAATAGGGTATTTTTTTGAATCTGTTTGTGTTGTTCTTCAGTATTCTTTTTTTCTGGTCATTTAATATGAGACTAAATTGTAATGTCACTCTGATCATTTGAGATACAGAAAGTTGCTGATATTAAAAAAATTGACAAAAATGTTTGTATTGCAAAGTATAAATATTCCCAATATTTCAGATGCCATGAATCAAGAGGTATTTTGAAGGTAAATATGGAAGGTAGATTAAAAGAAAATATGAAGAGCCTGTTTATAGATTATATGTTCAAACACCTCTCAATTTTGAGAATTGTTGGATTTAATAACTTTGCTTTGCACTGGAAGATCAAGTTGGGCCCTAGGGCACATGAGCTGATGAGAGTGTAAACTTTTTGATAAAAATAATGTMACAAACACAGAACAAGCTGAAACTGGTAAGACAGAAGCAGAATGAAGATCGATCAAGGAATCAATCACAAGAAAGAGATRACTTCAGAAGGAGACAAGGCCAGCCCAGGGACCAAAAAAAAATCAATATGATGTCAAGGGACCACCACCAAGACTTAAATTATTGGATTTTGGGATTGGATGATGGGTACCACAGATATAATTTAGGTTGCAATCTGGTGTAGGGGGCTCCTCTTTGGAGGCATCAAGCCCTATCTGCTCTGCACACTGGATAAAGAAACTTCTTACTCAGTGAGTTGGAAACTCACCTTCAACRAAGGGCATCTGCTTMGTTCCTTCATGGTTTGGTGGGAGCAGCAATAATACCTGCTCTACCAGGATGATATAYTTGAACACTGTGCCCTCTTATTGGTGCTGGTTGATGTCATCTGGGTAGGGTGTCTAAGAATATAAAGAGGACTGCTCTAAAATAAATAGGAAAGAACAGCAAAGAACATGAACTATGAAAGAATAAGCTATCATATGATTTTATACTCACACTATTCGGTCTTGAATGCTCATCCTATTGTGGCATGAATTTTTAAAGATTTGTTATTTTTGATGAGTTTAAATCCTACTACTTTTACCTCTGGTGAAAAGACAAAGTTCAAAAAAATTTCCATTGCAGTAGCTCTTTGTCAGTTCAGAGACTTTGTTCTCAGTGCTGTTAGAAAAATGAGTTATGTTACAATCAGATCTGATGTCAAATGTATGTTCACATTACAGCCCCCTAATATTGCCTTGTCATTCATATTGAAATTTAAAGAAGCAATCAGCAACATTTTGTTTTCTGTTTAGTAAAGAGTTTCATAGGCCTAGAAACAATTTCACACACTGAAACAATATAATTTAAAAATCTTCTATTTCTGTGACAGCTCCTAATGAAGTGTGCATCATGGAGCACGCAAACACAGAAAAGGTAAAACGAACACTTACAAGCTGGAAGACCAAAAGGCATCACTGAGCTCCTACTTTAAATCAGACAGAAGGGCTTTCCCATGATAGCTGTAGTTTGAACTGGGATAATTTTACATGACTGATTTTRCAGAATAGCCACTGACAGATTCTTCTCGTGACCGTCTTCAACTGTCAAAATAGGAACACTTCTCTGTCCTTTTCTAGTGACCCAGGAAAACTTGACTGGAATATACAATGGTTTATTAATATTTCAAAGTATTAGAATAAGCAATCTAGGCTTCACTTTGCACAAAAGTACTTGGAGAGATAGCAAAACACCATTTCAAGCTGATAAAGAAGTTTAGAGAATGCCTCATCCCACTAGATACCTGAAATCCAATCTGAGATGTCCCCACAACCCTATAAACTGGAATTAACATTTATTAGGTAATAGGTGACAGATTTATGAGACCTRGTGCCTGTCTTGTTACCTGTACTACTAAAGAATATACAAGACAGTAGTAGAAAGTTCACTTTTGTGGTTCTGTGGTCCCTGTATGAGTTAAGTACGTTCAGAAGTTCACAATATATACTTGAAATTTAGGATTATTCAGATCCAGTTTGAAAGTGACAATGGCTTTGATCCGTATCTATGGTGGCATATAATTATACAATAATGAGAAGGAGTGACTCAGAAAGCCTGCAGCTTTAGTCTAATTAGTAGCTATGTGATAGTCTGGTAACTTACAAAGTCAGCCTAGAGTGTCTAGTTTCTTAGTATTTAATAGTTTTATTAAAATTATGACAGATAAATGCAGAAAAGGTCAGATAATTTTCACGTCTTTTCTTACTTGCAAGGAGAACCTATTGCAGTCATGGGGGAAGCTAGGCAAGTTACTGTAAAAAATAAAAATCATATGAACAGTAGAATTATGAAGACAWATAGTGAAGATAAAGATTTTACAAAGTACTTCTGAGTTCCATTGATCACTATTTGAAAGAGCTTAAGGTAAATGTCACTTGTCACTACTTAAATGCTTTTAYAGTATAGCTCGCTGTACTCATCTCTTCCTTCTGCAACGAAAATAACCCCAACCCTCCAAAACCCCAAAGACTGAGCATCATCAAGTAGTAGATCTTACTGTAGCAATGCTGTACATGGATGAGTATCCATTAATCATTTYGATTCCCTTCAGACTAGAAAACTTCAGATTTCTATCCTTTAATTTACAACAGACGTTAACATGGAAACTTGCAATACTAAGGTTTTGTTCATATGTAACAGTATTGAAAATTGTGCCAAGGATAAATTAAAAAAAGCACCACCTAAGAAAACCCCACCAACATCCCCAGCCATTTCATCCATTCACAATTGTACTGCAGTTAGATAACTTTCTTTAACGCAATAAACTGAAGAGTAATATTTTCCCTAAATAAACCTTTATAGCAGGATATATAACCAAGAAGCCCTGAAAACAAAACAAAAACACAAAAAAACAAACAAAAAAAAAAAAACACCACCCCTGAAAGACTCCACATGAAGAAACTATTAAGTGTTTCTTCCTACATGTGTATTCAGCCCCTTTATTGAAAAACTAGCTGGCTCTTAAAAGAGCCTTTGGGTTAAGCAGTATTTGTAGCAAGAATTTACTTGGAGCTGGTGTACTTGGTGACAGCCTTGGTGCCCTCGGACACGGCGTGCTTGGCCAGCTCGCCGGGCAGCAGCAGCCGCACGGCCGTCTGGATCTCCCGCGACGTGATGGTGGAGCGCTTGTTGTAGTGCGCCAGGCGCGACGCCTCGCCGGCGATGCGCTCGAAGATGTCGTTGACGAAGGAGTTCATGATGCCCATGGCCTTGGACGAGATGCCCGTGTCGGGGTGCACCTGCTTCAGCACCTTGTACACGTAGATGGAGTAGCTCTCCTTGCGGCTCTTCTTGCGCTTCTTGTCGCCCTTCTTCTGCGTCTTAGTGACCGCCTTCTTGGAGCCCTTCTTAGGCGCGGGGGCGGACTTGGCAGGCTCGGGCATGGCGACAATAACTCGATCCCTAACAGCCGCGAAGCGCTCTGACCAAAGTCAGATACTCACTGAGGAGCCCARCTGCGTGCCACGTATTTTATACCTCGTCTATGCAAATGAGCAGCATTGGCCCTGAGCACTCTCATTAGTCAGAACCYCAAAAAGATGTCATCACTCCGCAGTCTTCGCGTCTGATTGGTCAGATTGGATTCGCCTTCTCATTGGCTGCCAATCACAAGACCTACTTCTCAGCCTATCAGTGAAAGGATGAGTTAGAAAAGCGAGAGCACAGCTGTGGAGCGCTGACTTCCTCCTGTGCTGCGCTCCGCGTTTCTGTGTGAGGGGAGCGCCTAAGGGAAGATGTCCGGGCGCGGGAAGCAGGGCGGCAAGGCGCGCGCCAAGGCCAAGTCGCGCTCGTCGCGGGCCGGGCTGCAGTTCCCCGTGGGCCGCGTGCACCGGCTGCTGCGCAAGGGCAACTACGCGGAGCGCGTGGGCGCCGGCGCCCCGGTGTACCTGGCGGCCGTGCTGGAGTACCTGACGGCCGAGATCCTGGAGCTGGCGGGCAACGCGGCCCGCGACAACAAGAAGACGCGCATCATTCCCCGCCACCTGCAGCTGGCCATCCGCAACGACGAGGAGCTCAACAAGCTGCTGGGCAAGGTGACGATCGCGCAGGGYGGCGTGCTGCCCAACATCCAGGCCGTGCTGCTGCCCAAGAAGACYGASAGCCACAAGGCTAAAGCCAAGTGAACCCGAAAGGTTAAGTGGCACATTCGCTTTGCTGGAAAAACCCAAAGGCTCTTTTCAGAGCCATCCACAAGGTCCTAAGAGAGCCGAGTTATTCAAACAAGAATGRAAGCCATTTTGTATTAACTACTCAACCAGTGTTAAAATTTTTTATTTTTGGGTGGATATATAGTAGCAATGACTTCCCTATTTTCGTTAACAAAGCCATGCCAAAACGTCCAATCCATACATGTTATTCCTGGTATGGGATATTTTCCGTTAAGTTGTTTTGTCGGACAACATACGGACACCATTCGTTGAGAGATCCTTCCCTCCCCCCTTTTTTTGCCTCTTTCTTCTCCGACTGGCTGCTACAGTTCCAGAGATAAGAGGCATAATCGTCTTCGGGGAAGGGAGGGGGAAGGGCAGCGGGCTGGGATTTCCGCTGGCCAATCCTTTGGTAGGGCGGGCTTTTTCAATTCTTAAAGCTCCTTTTTTCTCGCCGCGAACAAACGGATTGGGAGAGATCAGCGCTATTTTTGTGTCAGTGGAGAAACCCTTCCCTCCCTCCTCCCCCCCCCTCCGGCAGACAAAGGCATTTACGGAGATATGTTAGGAGAAATAATAGATTAGACGTGGCTCAGTTGTAGCGTGCCTAGCAAATGCATTATTTTGTTACAAAATATATCTTTAAAAAAACATACATCAGATTTTTTATCTAATTATAAAACATTGTTTCTTGCCACTCAAAGTAATTACTCGGAGAAAAAACAGAAATTTACACTTCCCTAAAGCTGCCACTCTCTACCGTGTTCTTAAGTTTTTTTTTTCGGTAATCCTAAGGAATAAAAAACACAAGACACAATTGACCTCTTGACGACTTACGAATTGCTGGACCCTTGCTGCAGGTTACCGACGACCTCGGTGCATCAGCTCCTTTAGGGAAAGTGGGTGGCTCTTAAAAGAGCCGTTGGATAACAAAACACGTAGAACAAAGCTCTTCTGGTACAATTTACTTCTTTTTGGGCGCCGCCTTCTTTGCCTTGGCCGCTTTGGGTTTAGCTGCCTTAGGCTTGGCTGCTTTSGGCTTCACCGCTTTTGCCTTAGCCGGGCTCTTCGCTGCCTTCTTGGGACGGCCTGCCTTKGCMGCTTTCTTSGGACTCTTGGCCGCTTTCTTGGCCGCTGCAGCTGCCGGCTTCTTCGCTTTCTTGGGACTCTTCTTCACCGCTGCCGCTTTCTTCGGCTTCTTGGCGGCGCTGGCAGGCTTCTTGGCCGCCGGCTTCTTGGGCTTGGCTGCAGGCACCCTCTTCTTAGAGGCTTTGTCTTTTACTTCCCCTGGCTTYTTGTTGAGGCGAAAAGAACCGGAGGCGCCGGTGCCCTTGGTCTGCACCAGGGTGCCCTTGCTGACGAGGCTCTTGAGCCCCAGCTTGATGCGGCTGTTGTTCTTCTCCACATCGTAGCCGCCGGCGGCCAGCGCCTTCTTGAGAGCGGCGAGGGAGAGCCCCTTGCGCTCCTTGGAGGCGGACACGGCCTTGGTGATCAGCTCGGTGACGCTGGGCCCCGYGGGCTTGCGGGCTTTGGAGCCGCTCGCCGCCTTCTTCGGCTTCTTGGCGGCGGCCTTGGCGCCGGGCGCGGGCGCATCAGGAGCGGCAGTGGGAGCGGTCTCGGACATCGCGGCGACTTCCTCTGCGGAGCAGGCGAACACAATTGGGCTGGCTTGGGTCAGATGCTCGTATTTTTAGAGTGGAGCCGCGCGGTGATTGGTGGGTTGCAGAGCCCGCCCCGCTGCACGGCTGGGGAGCTTTTCGGTGTGCTCGATTTGTGTTTCTTTGGACTAACAAAAGTGTATTTTCCTCGGAATTTCTACCACCAAATCGCCCAGTTTCCCCGGTGAGGGGGGAGAAGAGCAGGTACTTGCGTTCGGGAGAATTTCCTGCAGCAAACTCGCGATTTGAGTTAAAGGAGAGGCGATAAATCCCATGTGCTGCTGCTGGAGAGACCTCTGAAGGGAGAAACTTTTGTTTTTCCTTGCAAATTAAAAAATTCCTTTTGACATAAATGTTACAGCAACAACACAGTCTTATTCTTTAGAGGGTTTTCTTTACGTCAAAGTTGAAACCTGACGATTTGAAGCTGTTTTGACAGTTTAAAT
This sequence comes from Alauda arvensis, assembly GCA_902810485.1. Taxonomy (NCBI): domain Eukaryota; kingdom Metazoa; phylum Chordata; class Aves; order Passeriformes; family Alaudidae; genus Alauda; species Alauda arvensis. The sequence continues at coordinate 241,750 of CADDXX010000840.1, forward strand.
CGGTTTTGAAGAGGAGGAAGTAACACAAACTCCTTTCTCAGCTCTGAATATGGATTAAGAACCGGTTCCTTTGACCATGTGTTTTACCTACTAAAACTCTTAATTCTAGTGTAATAGTGTCTTGTACAACCTCCTCTTCCACCTTTTATAGAAACATAAGCAATTTTTTATTATCTGGAGATTTATGAACATATAGTTTGTTTATTTTGTCTTACTGGAATTTCAGTACAAGGGATGCAAAGTTACTCTGCTGCCCTATGTGGCATATTTTCTTTTTGTTTGTTTTCCATACGAATTTTTCTACCAATTATTAAGTAAATCAAGCTATTTGCTTATCATGTTCCATTTTATTTTGAAGTTTATAGTAATTTAAAATCTTACTTTACAAAACTGCAGCTTTGTGAAAAAAAGCAATCTCTAAACTTCTGTCGTTTATGAAATTATCTTTCTGATAATTTAAGATCTGCAAGGACTAGCATTGCAGTTTAGTAATCATGCTCTTCATTCCCAAAGAATAATATCTTGTTTTATATTTACTCTAAAAGTAGTAGAATTTTAAACCATATTACTGTTTGGATTTTTTTCTGGGTCTCACAGCATATGGCTACACAAAGGTTTTGCTAAAGCCTCTGAATTCTGAATCCTCACTCTAAATAAAACCACCTAATTATTACTTGTGCATTTTACAGCAATCACTAAACTAAGGAAATACTTTTATGACAGAAACTRCAGCACTTTGTGATAAGCTGAGTTTTAACAAGGGSAGAGGTAGGCCATAGGTCATTCCTAAAGAACCATGAAAGAGTCAATCAATACTGATACCTGGTGGAAGTTGGTGTCATGTGCTGAACAGAACAGAGCTCTGGATTAATACTTCCTTAATCTTTTTCTGCTTATGAAAAAAGTCTATTATCCGTTGCATTTTGTAGTTGCTTAAGAACCACAAAGACTACACTACAGACAGCCCTTTGGTATTACCTGATATAACATATAATGTGAATACAGTATTTAAGTACATATTAGCAACCAGAAATTCAGAGTGTATGAATAGAGAGTTTTAGGGAAATGTAATTCTATTTCTGTGTCATGGTTTAATTTACAACGGTTATTTCATAAATACTAAAATGTATATAAGATGAGAAATGTAGCTTGCTGTAAGATTGTGTTTTGGGGAATGTGAAATTATGAATAAATTAAATGAATGGAAAAATTGTGACCTCCACCCCATAATGATAAAATACTATATAAAAGGTTGCAGTAAAGCTGCACCTGAGCTCTGTAATGCTTTTAGGGGAAAATAATTGAGAGAAGAGCTGATCGTTGTGAATTAAATGTGACTTTTAAAGTCCTGTTTTGCAATACTATGTAACACAAAGTAGGGGTATGGGGATTAAATGGAGTGGATGTGGGTATTGCAGATATACCTGCAGAAATGAAAGTAAAATGTTTTGAAGCCTTTATCMTGTATCCATAAAACTATGAATGAACCTTTCCATTGATTTGACTGCATAGTATAATGAGGTAGAAATTGCTGGGAAGATACGAAATTTAGTTGCCTAGAGGCTTCATTGCATATAGACAAAGGAAAAGCATAGACCATGAGTGAYATGTGAGCAAAATGAAAAATTCCTTTTTGCTTATTCTTTTTATTTTGAACACATTTACTTCACTGAAGGAAATGTAAATATTCCAGCTCTCATTTGTGGCTTCACAGAGTCTTCACTCATGTTTGTTGCTGGCAAAATTGAGGTGGCTAAAATGGTCACTATCACAGTTTTCTTCCTGGCTTTTTCTCCCAGGAGTTGCCACCCTTTCCCCATTTCCAAAAAGGACTRCTAAGCATATATGTGTCACTTCTGGTCTCCAGTTACAATCTAGTAACTTAAACTGAAGTAACTCTAGAAATTTCATGACAGAGAAGATATGTTTTTGTTTTTTGGTTTTTTTAATAGTTTTGCAGCAAAAAGATAAACCAACTTTACTGATGTAAAATTGCTGATTGGAACACATAAAGAATATGTGAAAGAAATACGTGCAGGAGCAATGCTTTGGAAAGTTAAGGTGCATTCAGCAATTTTAAAAATAGCTACTCTGCAAGCAGAACAGATGTACTCAGGCAAAGAAAAGGAGTGGTGAAAGATTACCTAAAAGGCAGAAGTGGGAGTTTTACCTCCAGCTGAGAAAATTAAGAAGGAATATAATCCTGTTTTAGAGATAGGATTTTGTGAAAAAATATAATTGAGAAGACACTACACAGACTGTTACATGCAGTTTGGTTTTCCCAATGAGAGTAGAGGGAGGTAGAAATCATTGTTCAATAAGAGAAGGAAARTAATATCAGGATCTCCAGAGATACTTCTGCAGAAGACACCACTGTAAGCTCCACTTCATATGAATGAATTCCATCGTTCTCACCTTATGGGCAGCCCAGCAGGCCACACTACATCACAAACCTGCAATCTGTGTCCTCCCTGTAAATTGCTTCCGTTCAAATACCCAAATATGTCCAACTTTTGCAGTTATCATTAAGACTTCCTGGTCTTAGCAAGGAGATACAGAAACCACAGTCAAGGGCTGGCACTACACCTGAGAGCTATCAAACATTCCCATCTGCCGTTTAGGATCTGCCAATACTTGTTCCTATGAAAATAAGCTGTGGGTTATATTTAGGTATGTCTGCATTAAGGAGATGTACCACAGTAGTYGTTCCCAAGCAGTTTTGTTAGGAGGCATTAGCATGAGAGTCAGCCACACAAATGCAGCTCTTGGGCTGCTCTACCAACTGAGTCAGTCATTCTGAGTACTGTGGTCAGTCATTCTTAGACAGTTGAAAGAAGCACAGCTGTTACACTCAGGYACCAGAGCCCCTCTCCTTGCTTCAGATGGCAATTTTCAGAGAGATTTAGGTGAGGACCTTTACATTATGTGCTGCATTCCCACATACATGTTCCACAGGAAAGAGATATAAATGCTCCCTGCAACCGTGATTACACTCCTATTACATTGTTACACCCATTCCTTACTTACCCTCAGTGACATCATCTTTCATCTGAGTTTCAAATGTAATAACACTTGTGTGATCCAACCAGCCAGCACAGTTTAGCAACTTTTTGCACTTAGCTAAGGAATTTTAAAGTGGGACCTATCAAACTACAAACTTATTGCAGCTCAGGACTGCTGTTAAGGCTCCTAAGTATACTGAGGTCACATAAGGCCTTTTAAATTCAGGGTATGACTGAGCATCTATAGGGAGCAGAACAAATAGGGTAGGGCAACAGATGACTGTCCCCATAGACTCAGCTTCCTGGAATGTTGTACACTCCTCCCTGTACCCTTGGTTAAGGATTGGGGCACCTCTTGTGTCCTCCCTTCTTCATTGCCACGGCATGTAATTTGGAATTGAAAATCTATAGTCTGAAACCTGGATATGTCCATAGTTAGGAGGCACTGGGAAGAAAATCCTTCCTGGGAAAGCAAAAAAAAGTCAGCAAAAATGCGGGGGGCCAAAACCTTTCTGAGAACACCTAACGAAAAAAATATGGGCTTTGCTCTTTACTGTGCATGTGTGTTTATTAGCTCAATGCATTTTTATTTTTTTCACACACAATTAAAAGATCCTCAGTCAGGGGTCAAAGGAAAGAATTATTTATATCTCAGAATAATTTGGTCTTCTAAAACTAATCCAAGCCACTTGAAAAATTGTTTTCTGGACCATACTGGTATGGTTTGAATGTTGTCATCAGTGGGAGATTGAAGACACCTAAGGCCTTTAGACAAACTGTCCTTGAAAGGTGAACAACATTAACAGAAGCTGCATCAGCTATGGCTTCCCAAAGGAATTGTCTCCTCCTGAACTGAGAGTGCTTTGCTTTGACCTGCATTTAGTAGTGAAGTCCACCAAGGAYGGATGACACCACGCTGTCTTTCCATAGCAGCCTCTCCATCAGCACGGGAACTTGCTGCTCATACTAGTGAGCAGCACACATGGAGTGATGCTGAGTAGCTCAGTCTTCCTCCCTGCAACACTGCAGCACTTGTGTACTTCCTGCCCTCCAGACTTCTCTGCTTGTGTGACAGTGCTGTCTGTGACTTCTAGTATGCAGGAGGGAGCAATGTGATGAATCTAAATGTCACTTCCCACTGCAGCCAGAAACATGTTTGGAACTTATGGAGGGACAAAGTKTCCTTGGACRCATCATGCATGCACAGCTGGTCTGCAATCTGCCATATTCCTGGGAGCTGACACCCCAGACACTGATGTGACACATTTCCAGGTAAATTTGGGTTGGCAGGCAACTAATTTTTTGGCCTCACAGGCACTGAGASTGGCTTCCAGGCACAATGTAGGCTAAGAGTCGGAGCGGTGTGTAACACAGTGTAAGATGCTCTCGTTAAGTGGTGCTGCCTTCCTCTTATTCATCAGAGGTGTAAAGGTGAAGCAGGCACTGGGTCTAGACAAGGCTGTTTGTGCCATCTTTCTAGAGCAGGAGAATTGCAAGTTAGCATTTGGGAACTTGCTGTGTAGACTGTTTTCCCATAGAAGGGAACAAAAAGGTTTTGAATAATGTTCACTGTGTAAGCGTTGTGTTTTAGTTCATGTTTTTAGAGTACATGCTTCGCAGCTGTGCAGTCCCTGGTCTTGTGCCAGAGTAGCACTGTCTCAGGTCAGTAAGTTGTTCAGATTGCCAGGGGCACTGGAAGGGCTGGCTGGTGCCTTTATTTCCCCCGATACACTAATGAGGTCAGCAACTTRTCACTTCTGCTGTCATAGAATTAGGAAGTTAGGAAGCCAGGTATCTGGCTTCAGAGGCTCATGATACTGCATATATATATACGGTTTCAGCACATTCAGAAAGAATATATTTCATCTATTTTGTCTACAAATTACCTTGGTCCCAGAAAAKATTGTCTTACATAATGAGTGTATTTAAACTAAATCTTGTTCTTTCTGGCACAGGKTTTTTTTCTGCTTTGGAACTGAAAATGCCATAATGATTTTCTTGATTTGATTTTGAAATAGGGAATAGAGTAACAAACTTTAACTTTTGTATGYTGTTTGAGGTCAGTAGTTTGCAATATCTGACATTTAATCGTGTAGTTAACAAGACTAGCACAGAAGCCCAGCACTGAGCAGCTAGGAGTAGRGATCAGCAGTCGAACAGCTGTATAAAGGTGGTAAGTAAAGAGAAACCTTATGGGGTTTGAGTTTGCTCAAACTGCAATGAGACATTTACAAGGAAACTTARTGGGTGGAATTACTTAAAGCTGTTGAAAAAGGGGCCTGGTGATCAGTAAGGTGAACACTTGAGTAATTCTAATGTTAATTGTCTAAATCCAAGGCATGGTTGTTTAAATAAAAAATTCAYGAGGAAGGCAAGCAGAAGGCAGGAAGGAAGGAAATAGAACCAGAACCTAAACGGAGGAAAAATTGAAATCTGTTCTTGTTTTATTAATTCTTTAGAAGAAAACAAACCTTGGCATTCTTGAGTACCTAGCAAGGCTTTCAAGGGTTATCACTATCAGCCACATCAGTGGATAAAGACAGGAATTTTTGTTTGCATTTGACAATAATGAAAAAAATGGGTTCTTAATCTTCAAATCTATTWGGATTTTGCTTTTTATTTTCATTTTGCCACATGTCTTATTATCCCTACATGGTGAATGGTCTTTAGTTTGTGGTTTTGCTTGGGTCTTTTGGGGTGGTTTTTTTTCACCTTCCCCTTTGGTAGCACGCTCATCTAGTTATGGTCCTTTCAAACTTGAGGGACACAAGCTCTATTAGGCTAGTATTGGGAACACAAAAGCTATAATTCTGGGAGAGGTCAGAAGAATACAAAGTGTAGTAGTAGAACTTGTTTCTTAAGTCAGTAATATCAGCAGGGATCCAGAGTGGGGAAAATTAATGAGTGTTACGAGCAAGACAGCCTTGAGATTCTGCTCTCTTTGAACTGCATGCTGGAGACTTAATTATAACACTCAAAGAAATGAGTAATTAACAGGAAACTTCTTTCTGGACCAATATCCCAACTCTGACAGAGGCTAGTAAATAAAGAGCRTAAGAACAATAGCTGATAATCTCATCAAAGTGGTCCTTTCGATTTTAGGCCAGAGACTCATTGAGTCAGAGGAGATATCTTAGGGCAGGGATGAATTGAGGAGCTGCAAATGGATTTTTCCTCTTTGTGTATAGCAGTTGCTTTCTCTAGACAAACATTTTTCATGCTTTGGGATTTGGTTTTGCATTACCAATCAAAAGGTTGAGGAATAGGTGAGTGAGAGTGGTAGATGGACAAATGAGTGATGGACATGTATACTAAATGGACTGTATCCCTATCATAGTGGATAATTCCATTAATATGCAGTTAGCTGTCCTCTGTGTGTGCCTGTGTTATAAAATGCTGCTGGACAACATGAATGAAATGGAACAAAATGCCCACCAGCAAAGCAAGTGAACTGAATACCCTTCCCTGTAGCTGCAGAGATGAAGATGTGAAACAGAGGGAATGGCAAGTCATATAAAAGAAGAAATAAAACGGAATCATAGATCTTCAGGGCCAAGCTCAGATATTCTTAGATGAAATATCTGAGCTGAAAGATGCTGTAAAACAATTACTTCACCAAATTATTTTTAGACCCTGTCATTTTTTCAGACTTACCCTGCTGGAGTCACTGTGACTTAAGGCACAAAAGAATGCCAGAGTCCATGAGAAAAAGGGTTGCCAGAGTTCACAGAGATCTTTCTGAGCCCTTCACCTTCAAGGACTTTCTTCTGTCTCTCTGTGACTAATGATGTGTGTATTTGGCCATGATGAGCACAGGCAAATTCTCAATATTGGAATTTTATTAATTTCATAGACCCAGTAGGTTCTGAACTGCAAATGGAGGACTGCAGGCATAACAAATAAAAATGAGGCATGGATTGAAAGCCATAATGACTGATTTTCAGAGCAATAAAGGTTTACCAAAATAACAAAGAGAAATGTCATCACTTGCAACATACCCTTGTGAAAGGAAAACATACTACATGAAAGAAAGAGTATCCACTCAGAATTGCGTCAAGCCATTGAAAACATGGGGTTACACATAAACATGGCTGGCATAGTAATTTTTTGTTGTGCATTTGACATATGTTAATAATATAAATCCAGTTAGGAGTAATTACCTGGTGGAAATATAATGCTTTTTATATATCACCAGGATATCTGAAATTTAATGTGAAGAAAACACTCGAGACATAAAAGAAAGTATGAATGGGAAGCAAAACCTGGAGACACTAAAATAGAAAATAAAGGGTCTTCAGTCCATTGCGGGTAAACACCTGTGCATATTACCCACTGAYACAATACTTTGAGAGTCAAAAGTACCCAGGTTTAAGAAAAAAAAAATTCCTTCTGGTCTAAGGTGAACATTTAGGCATGATTTTCCTCATACTTCCTGGTATATAAGACAAATATTACCCCCTATGATCGTGAAACTGACCGAAGAGTTCTTACGATTATCAGACGGTTCTTAGTATTTGGAATGCCTGAATGCAACCTCAGAAACAAAAAGATATGGCCATCATGGCCATAACAACCGWGCGCGGTAGCAGAAAGATCGCCACGTCGCTGCGCAGTCGCACTGTGGTACGTTAAGAAAAAAAGGGTTTCCGTGTTTCTAGCTAGGACCTGGCGGAGGAGTAGAAGCAGGGAAAGGCAGTTCGGGGGAACCGAGGGTGTGGGGGACTGCGAGCGAGGCAGGGGGACAGAGACGGAGGCGGGGACAGGMGCGGAGAAGGCGGCCGAGGCCCCGGGGACGTGCTCGCCAGCGGCGAAAGGGGCGGAGGCGCAGGCCCRGCCCCCACCGTCCGTGCCCGCCCCTGCTCCCAACCAGGTCGGACCACACCGCATAAAGGCCGCGGYGCGGGCGGTGCTCGCTCAAGTCAGCAGCGTCGGTAGCAGCTGGAGCGGCGTTATCATGTCCGGTCGGGGCAAGGGCGGCAAGGGGCTCGGCAAGGGCGGCGCTAAGCGCCACCGCAAGGTGCTGCGCGACAACATCCAGGGCATCACCAAGCCGGCCATCCGCCGCCTGGCTCGGCGCGGCGGCGTCAAGCGCATCTCGGGGCTYATCTACGAGGAGACGCGCGGCGTGCTCAAGGTGTTCCTGGAGAACGTGATCCGCGACGCCGTCACCTACACGGAGCACGCCAAGAGGAAGACGGTCACGGCCATGGATGTGGTSTATGCCCTCAAGCGCCAGGGTCGCACYCTGTACGGTTTCGGCGGCTAGAGCYGTGCGYTCCTACCGGACCATCGCGACAAAAAACCCAAAGGCTCTTTTAAGAGCCACCCACGTTTTCTTTTGAAAGAGCTGTATTGCTACGTGCTGGCATTTGTTTGTTGTGCTTTTTATYTCTGGTGGCGCCACTTTACCTCACTCAGCAGTCTTCCCTTTCGTCCCGCGCCGGGTAGTTGGGGCTGCTGTTCCTCAGCGGCCTTTTTGGGGAGGGAGAAATAGCCCACACAACTCACGTAACGCAAGTCCTACACAGTAAGTCACCCTTTCCTATGAAAATTTCAGGGAACCGCAATTATGCGTAAATTCCTCACGACAAGGCGTCGCAGCACTCTTTTCCTTATTCCCGCCCGTGTCTGAACGGGAACTGGAGAACCAACTGCGGGGCCCATAGTAACGCTGTGGGGAGGAGGAGGCTCTTCACTCTTACGGCCGGCGCTGGCACCCGCTGTAGCGCAGGCCCGTGGCCATGGAGGGTGAAGCGCCCGCGCSATTTCCAAAAGCCCGCGCAGGCTACGATTGGCTCCGGGACATTCCGCGCTCGTCCCAGCACAGCAGCTTCCCACCCACCGGGAACAGTGCTCCGACCGATCCCGGTCCAAGACGAAAAGGCAGCCCGCAGAACAACACCCGGCTGGCTACAGCAAAGACATGCCATCAAAAACACACACACGCGCCCAAAGACACACACAGGCACCCGTTTCTTACGCCCCCGCCCCCAGCACTCGCTGCGCAGAACTTCAAGCTCTCTCTAGAGACTGTGGGTGGCTCTGAAAAGAGCCTTTGGGTTYCGCTTCTGGGCTCGGGACGCTTCCCCCGCCTGCTTTATTTGCTCTTGGCTTTGTGACTCTCAGTCTTCTTGGGCAGCAGCACGGCCTGGATGTTGGGCAGCACGCCGCCCTGCGCGATCGTCACCTTGCCCAGCAGCTTGTTGAGCTCCTCGTCGTTGCGGATGGCCAGCTGCAGGTGGCGGGGAATGATGCGCGTCTTCTT
>CADDXX010000841.1:0-54779 GCA_902810485.1 Alauda arvensis
CCAGTCTCCATTTAGAGCTGATGTAGCTTTGCCACCCATAGCTATGACATTCCAACTTGAATCATAATCTTCAGAGTTAAAAATCCACAAGAGAATAAAAAAAAGCAGATGGAGTCATGTCACTTACAAAGAATACTGCAGGAAAGGCAGCCAGGTCACAGCAGATCAGGGGGGAAATCCATTTTTGTCACTAAGAAGAAAAAATAAATCACAAATAGAAAGGGATTAATTTCTAAGGGACCAGCTATTACATGTAGCATGGAAATTGTACTCTCACAGAAGTTTGCAGAATTTAACTTCACAAAATATATGCAATGGTGAATTATTACTTTAAACTCATAACCCAAGGCTGCAGTGCAGGGATATAGAAGGTAGAAATTAATTAATCAGCAATCTAAGCTGAGAGCAATATTCACTTTCAGATGCCTGGTGAATAGAAGTAAGGACACCAAAAGGACTTACATAAATTATAGGTCACTGGAGACAACAACACTCAAATCTGTGAAGGTCTCAATGTTAAATGCAGAAGTGGTGTAACAAGATAAATAACAAGTGTTTAATGATTGCAGCAAAACAATAATAACCTACAATCAGATGGATAATAAATTATGGACAGATGGTAGTTGGAATCTTCAAATATTTCACTATCCCATCTGCCTTCATCCATTGTTATAATTTTAAATAAGAATCCAAAAAATAAGCTTTTTTTTTTTTTTTCAAGCACATTTTTAGAATCCTGTTGTGTGGATCTTTTTCATAGTTTTCTGTAATACATCATCAACAACCCTTCCTATTGTGAATTTTCAGTACTGGAAAAAAGACAGGGTAATTTTGGTTTTGTACATTTTTGTCTTATAAAGTTTCATAAAACAAAACTTGATCTGTAAAGATAATTTTATATCAGAAAACATATTCAAGATTTCTACTCAGTCAAGCAGTAGTATGATTTTGAAAGGGCAAGCATAGTAGATGCCTTGTCAGACAAATAGCATTCAAGGGCAGAATGTATATATATATGCACATTCATTTGGAGATACTGTGAAAATTTCAAAAAAATATTTAAYTTCATGGGCCCAGAATGGAGAATATGATTTTCTGACTTGTGGTTAAAAGAAAATTTCTTACCCAAATAAGGAATGTGAAACTTGGTTTTTTGACATCATCTTTTCTATGCTTTCATGTGTATCATTCTTGGTTTGAGGAYACTGATTCTTAATTTTAATCTGATCCTACATAAAAATGAAAAGAAAAAGCAAGGCCACTTTTTAAGAATTGATACAAGGGAAAAAATAGTAGGAGAAGGCACTTTCTTTGTAACACTRTTCTCCCTAGCAGGCAGGAGGGTAAGGAAAGAAAGAAAGAACTTCAACTCATTTGAAGCAGACTGTCCATCAAAAGGCACTTGCAGTTCCTCAGACACAAGCATTTATCACCTCCATCCTACTAGAGGAGAAAAGGGCTTTTACAAGCAACTTAATGAGCTTAATTCTGAAATCTGACAGAGCTTTGCCCCAGGTAGCTGAGCTCTGARTGGTCTTACATTTAACTGCTTTACAAAATTCTATCTTTTTGTAAAGTGTGTGTGGGAATTGGGAAAGGGAATTRCAAGGGCATCTGTTTTGTTTCTGTATTATGCAAGGATAAGAGATAAAGTTAAGGGTCAGTTTTCTTTGATTTAKATATTTATGCCAAACTTATATGCTAATATCTCATTTAAATCAAGGCATATGGATTTGCATACTGTAGTGTTCTATATCCCATTGAGATCTTACTGCCTCAGTGTTCTGTGTTCTCCTTGTGCTTCAGTTTCAAGGGCTTTTTAACCTCTGGAAGAATTTATTATGTGCTTTCCAGAAGGAAAGAAAAAAAACCCAAACACTTTATTATAAAACATCTAAAAGAATTATTAACCTTTCACATGTGGAACACAAGACAAATTCTATGGTATTGATATGCCAAAGAAATTAGTGGAGGTGAACTAAATTTTGGAATTGAAAAATTTAACTGTATGTTAATAGATTTCTTATAGATTTGCACAAGGGCATTAAACAGTACAAAATAATCAAGAAACAAGGGGCATCTCTGGTTGCTTTTTCCACAACTCTTTTGCTTTTTTTGGTAAAGAAAATATGTTTCAGACTTCAATGAATGATAAGTAAGATCACATGGTAGTAAATAATATTCTGAAGCGGTTCTATTTGCAAGTTCTTTGCAGAAACATATCTTTTTGGTGAAACCAAAGTTGTCTCTGTGCCCCAGATCATTCAGACCAATGACACTTTTTTACAGGTGAACTCTGAGAATCAATCACCCACAGAATAAGGAAACCAATGGTTAAGGAAAATAATTGAGAGTCTAAAAATATAATAAAAAAACCACCACAGGAACAAAGAAAACAAACAAACAAGCAAACACCCCCCCCCAACCCAAAAAAAAAAAAAAAAACCCAAAAAAACCAACACCATGTATTCATTTATGAACAGTCTGAAAGAAATACAGTCATCTTTCCATATATTTTTATCCATAGATCAAAAGATGTAACCCTGGAAAATTAAAACCTCAGGAAAAAAGAATCCTGCTTGCAAGGAAAGGGTTGCCAGAAACCTAAATTTCCTAGAAGGAACTAGATTCCAGAAGCTAAGAGGATTTGGGCAGAATTACAGACCATTCAAAACTCAAAGCACTAAGGATGTTGAAACAGGAAAATTAAAAGGATTTTAAATCCCAGTGAAGAAATGGTAGGGRGACTTGGTTTGGAGAACTTTTAATGATCCTGATAATGATACAGGTGAGCTTATTTTAAAGGCAATAGTTGAATTTTGCATGCTGTTCTGAATATTAAATAGAAAATTAGTTTGGAATTAGATCAGAAATGGACTGAAAGAGGTTATTAGAATACGTTTGGTATAAGATGGAGAATAAGTATTTTACCTGAAATAAATTAAATTAAATCATTTCTGCATCTCACAAATTACATGATCTGTTTAACTGATTTAATTTTGAGTATTTTGTTACTTTGTGATTATTTTTAAGATATAAATATAATTTAGAAGAGAATAGTTTTTTAGAATTTCCTAATATCTGTGGCTTCCTCTGAAACTGTAATACTGTAATAATCCCCTTACAAATATGCATAAAAGAGATTATATTCTAAATACTTCAGTAATGTTTTTGCATTATTTATACAGAATTAGRTATAACAGTGAGAAGAAGTGGGAATCATATGCTGTAGTTTCTATTCCGTCCTCATGCCAGCACTTTATTCAATCAAAACTACAATCATTTTCTCAGATCCAATCCATCTTTTCTCAGAGTTCATCCTCCTAGGAACAAATATGGTCATATACTGAAACCTGTGCAGCAGGTCACAGAGTTTGACACATGCCATAGATAAGATTGTGCAACTTGAGTTGCTTTCAGTCYTGCATGCTTCAAATGTAAGTGCTGACTTCATGCTCTGGGTGTTTTGATTCACATCTCTGYRCTTCARTTTCATTAACTTGTTTCCTTGCTAYATATGGAAGTTGACTTGTGTACATGCTGGTTAATCATATTCACTTAATAACCCTAATTMATTTTATTTCATCATAAACTTTGTTATTTTGGTGTAGTGCTCCTTTTCTCACATCTCTTTGTCAGCTATGCAAGTCTGCTATCTGTCTTARTGTCTTTCAGAATATGAGTTGATTTAACAGAAGTCAGTCTCTCTCCGTATTACCTTATTTATTGTACAGCTCCTAAATTTTAATAATGTTGTTCTTATTTTTATGAAGAACATTTCCTTGAAATAGTTTCCCATYTTTACCATAGTTCTAATTTTTTTAATGGTGTTAAGACTCTGTTCACTATTTAAGGAACATTTCTATTTTGTCACTGGCTCTTCTRCCATGGGAAGATTGTCTATCCTTTTCAACTGAGAGAAATTTTCTAAATTATATTTTGAAATATCTTCCTATTGAACTTGTAAGCAAAACTCCTTCTGTATATGGATGGACTTCAAGTAAATCTCATTTAAAGTTAATGTGTTATGTTAGGAAGGGATAATCAAAACCTCTTTGAAGAAACTTTGCATATAGCAGTCTTTTTCTTTTGTTGGGATTGGGATTTTTTTTAATATGATACCCAATTATTGAGATTAAAATCTATTCTTTTGATATAGGRTGCCAGACAGTAATAACAATTGTGCACCATATCTTCTGATATTTTTGTAACACTACTCCTCGTGTAAACTGGTGAAACAGTTGTTTAAGTCTATAGGATGTTGTGCTGTAACTACAATTCATCTTTTCTCATTTCACATTCTGTAATATTGCAATAAAAATATTTCATCCTTTTGAGGCTGTGGAAACAGGCAGACATAATGACATCTTGCAGCATTTKCTGGTTTTCTCCCATTATTCCAGAAACTGAACATGTATGAGAAATCAATTAATTGATTAATACCATGTATTTAAGTTCCTTTTATGTTTAAAAAAGTCTGGTACATAATATTTTTTGTTCTAGTCTAAGAAATATTTTTTTTTTCAAATTAGTTTTCTGGGTTTTAATTTAAGCCTAAAATAGTAATTGATCCTCATTCTTTATGTAAAAGTAGATAATTTTCCTTTTTTAATATATTAAACAGTGTTAAATTGTATTTTACTGAATTTTAAAAAACAGTTTCCTTAGTCTTTACTTTCCTCATTCTTTATGTAAAAGTAGATAATTTTCCTTTTTTAATATAATAAACAGTGTCAAATTGTATTTTACTGAATTTTAAAAAACAGTTTCCTTAGTCTTTACTGATTTTGGTGGATAATAATTGGGCTAGATTTTTAGGAGCCAAAYGTAGGCCTCAGYGCATTGCTGCATGCATGATATATCTGAACTAACCCTTATTATGTCTTTCTTGTTTCTAATACAAAAACTTTCAAATACAATCAAAATGTGAATAGRAGYAAAAATATCTATATAGTGTGATCCCCATMATTAAAAATAAATGTTCCCTTCAAATCTATTAATGAAGACATAGTCAAGATAATCAAGTGTGCAAGTCAAGATGATTTTTGTGCAWTGCACATCTAARCTTCCAGATTCTTGGTCACACWGTATGATGGACAGTTCCATAAATAACCCATAAATGGGGTTATTATGAGCTGGAATGCAGATATAATCTTTAGGTAGAGTATAAATGGAGAAGTGGGCCTGTGGGAGGAAATAGCACTTCTTCCTGACCTGTTCTGAAATTTTTCTCCATTTGGTGTCAGTGGTCATGGTCAGACAGAAGACTGTGCTAAATGAATCCTTGGGCAGATGAGTATTCTCCCCATAAATTTTTTCTTTGCAATGCAGACAAGATAATAGTCTAAGCAAGGAGTAGTCACTGATGCCATGAGACAATGTCATGGAGTGGGAATCAGCACAGTGGTAGATGGGTCTTCCATTGTCCCTCACCATTTTTTCTCTGTGGTCAGGGAATCCCTTCACCCTACCCCCACTTCCATCCTCCGGAGAGCAGGAGCAGTTTTTACTTGTGCCATATGGTCAGAACAACAGGTTTGRTTTCTTGTCTTGCTCCAAGTGTGGTGATCGAGCACAAGGTGTGTTTAGGGGAAGGTAGCTGGATTTACTCTGGACTAGTCTCAGGAGGTTCAAGAACAACTTTATTTGCAAACTTTAGAACATTCTGATGGAATAATGCAAAGCCTAACTTGTGCCTGCATTTYACAGAGAGCCAGAATGTTCCTGGCAGGTCTGTGAGGTCAATCCCCAGTTCCAGTGCAGACCGGTGTCTGGCTTTTCAAATGCACAAGTGTTACATAGAGCAGTGTAGAGGGCTCAGGGGGGTGGGGAGGGGGCCCAGAACCATCCCACCTATTCAGAGCTCACCCTGTTCCCCTACCACTTCTTACATGGTTGTTTTGATCCAGTGAAATATTCCTGTGTAGGAGGTATGTCTCCTACACAGAGCTGCTCTGCAGGTGCTCTCAGACAGAATCAGTCATGTGGCTACATACTCTGTTGTCCCTTTTGCACATCTCTTGACCTGCTTTTCACTGTTATTCTCTCTTTCTATGTCTTTRTGTCCTCCCAGGTAAAATCTAGCCATATTTACTTTTTCATTGTTTTCCCAGCTGTGCTACAACAGTAAATAAATCTATTATTTCTGACAACATTACCTAGGCAATCTCTCTGTTATACGGCCTTGCTGGTGCACTTACCCAGCTGGTTGGTCTTGCAACACCTCCTCCCCAGTTCTGCAATTTGTCTGTTCAAGTACCTCTGCAGTTTGATTGTCTCTCCTTTTGACCTATGAAATCCAGCCAACCCTATATCTCATGTTAGCATGTCCCTGRGTTATTTGTTATTTGTCATTTCCATGCCCAAGCCAGTTAGTTCGGCTTCCAGCCAGGAAGAGGGATGTGCCATGTTCATTTGCCTGCAATCCTAATACAGCCCATTGCTATTTTTTGATCAGTTTATCAGTTTATGGGGACAAACTTTTGCCCTAAATCAGTTTATCAAAATGTTTTTCAAGTTTTTTCAAAATATTTATGAGATTAAGTAGATGATATTATTCTAAGTATAACTTAATTGACCCCACAACCTTTACAATTTGATAATTATTAAAGTGGCAAGCACAACATTTTATTCTATGTATGGTGTCTTATTGAAGGCCAGATTGCAAACTTCTCTCATGGAAGGACCATGTTAAATTCCAGTCAGTGAAATTATATACTTACCRATGGAAGAGTTCAGTGTTGAATGTCCATGAACATCTGCTTTCTGCATTAGTTTACCAATGATGACTTATTGCATGTCAGTGGAGAAAAGGTTAATGGCAAACAAATGAGAAAATCACACAAATTATTATTCACTTATTTTATATTTGTGTATGTGAATCTTCGTTCTGTAAACATTTTGTTTTAGCTCCCCCCCTCAAACTAAGACAAACTGATATATAAAAATGGGATAGAAGCTAAAATATTAAAATATTCTACTATATATTTCATTCTAGGTCTTTTGTCAGAAACTCTTAAGTATGCTAAAGGATTAAACAGATTCAAATGGGAGCTGTAAAAGGAGGTTACGAACTATTCAAGAAAGTTCTGGCTCAAGAGCAGCAAACAATTGAAGACTAGAAGAACAACTTTGAATGAATGTAATTCACATACATCTGTCCTGATCCTTTCTTCCAGGAATYTCCTGCTACTTATGGTTAAAATCTGGGTACTACTGGCCCAGGTTGATATTTGGACTAAAAGAGTATRCTAATGGTAATATTCTTATGGTTTAGAGAACATTCCTCCCTAAATTAATCCCTTCATTCTGCCATTGTTTAAACAGTCTTTGAAATTCCCATTATAGGATGGTGTCTAGAGAAAGGATGTTCAGCCAGAGAAATTTCCAAGTGGTTGGATTTCTTTCCAATATTTTTATTCATCAGTGTAACTTCCTCAGGTTTCTAGTAATTTTTACTTATGCGGTTTTTGAAACATGAAAACAACTGCAGGTCATCTTATTTCTGATCAAGAGTACAGTTTACATCACAATTTAATCCTACCATATTCCCATTCCTTTTCAAAATAATGTCAATAATATTATCAATATGCTTTTGTTCACACGATAAACTCTTACTTTGTTCAGGCCTTCTGCCAATGTAATTCAATGGATTATTTTCAGAAGAACATTGGCACCAAAATAAGCACACTGAGATCTGTCCATTTTAGTATCTCTGCAGATGACATCTGCATGATAAGGACTTTTTTGTGAGCAAATGCATAGTTAGCCCTATTTAAACCTTGCTCTCATGGCAGTGTTTCAATACTACCTTTGTAATATTCAGCTATGTCCTCAGAGAATAAGCTACCAAGTGAGAGCTGAATTCCATGTGGAAAGTCTGCTGAATTGGCTCATTTGTTCAAGAAGCATCCAGCTCTTGAAACCTTTTGTCTGTATTGGATGTTTTTAGATGTTCCATTTTTATTAAATTGTGGGATAAACACTATGTGTGTAGAYCTGTTTGGCTATAGTTCAGGTTAGAGGCTTTCAGTGCTCTCTGGATGTCATAAAACCTAGTATGGATCTTCCAYCCCTGTTACCATTTTACATCCTCTGTGGTACATACAGCAAACCAAGACAGAGTAATTTAGACTTCCAGTAAATAAATATTTCTAYTCTCACTGACAGCAGCCAAAATTAATGTCTAGGAAGACATGGATCTGACATAACAGGTTCAGAGGAGGGCTAAAAAATGATCAGAGGGATAGAATGMATGTCCTATGAGGACAGGCTTTGAGARTTGTGATTGTTCAGCCTGCRGAAAAGAAGGCTCCAGGAAAACCTTATTGTGACATTCCAGTATTTAAGGGGGACTTRTAAGAAAGATGGGGACAAACCTTTTAGTAGGGCCTGCTTTCATTAGGACAAGGSATAATGGTTTCAAACTATATGTATTTATGGAAGGAATATACAAAAGAATATTTTTAAAATGAGGGTGTTCATACACTGGAACAGGTTAACCAGAAGGAGGTATGTGCACCAACCCTGGAAACATTGAAGGCCAAGGTGGAACAGGGCACTGAGAACCCTAGTTTAATTGAAAATGGCTCTGCTTATTGCAGGGTGGTTGGACAAGATCTTTAAAGGTCCCTTCCAACCCAAACTATTTTATGGTCCTATGAATATAGGATTATAAGTATTTATGGATATTTTCTTAAGCATAAATTTTTGTGATTCAAAGTTACAYATATTGAAAATAACATCTTTGGGTTTGATAATCTTGAATTATCATTCTTCTAAAAATGTATCTAAAAATGTTTCTGAAGCCATGTGATCTTTTGGTAATCAAGCATCATGTGGAAAAGAATTCCATTACTTAATCATCATCATCATGTGAAGAAGTGACTCCTCTTACTTATTTTGAAACTACCACTTAGTCTAATTTGTTTGCTTTATCACAAGTAGGAACTTTGTACTCCRTTCACCTATTGAGTGCTGCTACTCATGATTCTGTAGACTTCTATCACACCTGTTTTTCATGCTAAGGAGTTTATCTAGCTTTATCCCAGTTTATCTAGCTTTTCCTTCAGTGAAGGCTATGTCTGGAATTATTCATACCAGATCAGTGAAATGTTAATTCCCTGATGGTAGTTTCTTTTTGGGCAGTTCCAGTCCTCCTTGTGAATCATGTAGTTTCTTCCCTCTCCCTATACAATGACATTTTTTATGTACTTGTCCTGGATTACTGCTTTGCCCTGTATGCACACTCTTAAATTCTAAGCTTTGACAACCATGTAGACTGACTTTTTTTTCTGGCAAACTGTCTAAAGTCAACAGATTATGAGTGCCACTGGCCATCTCAGAACTAATAAATGTCTTAGATTTGTGTATCAAACAGCTGTTTTAAGGATTCTTAAACAGTTTCAACCTCTGTTTCTATTTAAAGAAAATTGGACAAGTCCAAAGGAACAGTGTGATGATACTTGGAGTACACAATTCTTAATCCTTTCAGACATATTTTCAATGTGCAGAACAAAAAACAGTCYCTTCCTCTATTTTGTAGCACAGATCACTTAAAAAATCCCATTGATTATTCTGTCATGGCTTGACTTACAAAGTTGCTTYTATACTTGATAGTCTGGAAACTGGCTCTCTGCTTCATCTTGAAAGAAGACTCACCTCTCACTGTCTCCGACTTCTTTTAAAACTGTGTGGGTCTGTGAAACAGGAGAGAAAAAAGAAGACTAAGTACCTGCTGGGGAGTCCATCTGTCAGGTGGTGATGCTAAATTAACTTTCTGTGTAAAAGTACAGCTCTTTTTCACTGGTGAATAAGAGTTCTCCTGTATTTTCAGATAAAATATCAAATTTATTTTCCTTACTGCGTAATGTTGGGACTATTTTTTTTTTCTACATTGTTACCTTTTGTTTAGTTTAGATTTATTATTGTTGCTTTATTATTCTCAAGGTGCCCCTGTGGCTTACAAAGTCTGTGGGAAGTATGATGCTTCATAAATCAGGCACCCACTTCTGGGAGAACAATTGCTAGCATGCTAAACTAGGCATCAGTGCTCTAGATGCATTGAATGCAGGACAGGAAAGCTCTGATATGCAGCTTGTGTGAGTTGGCAAAGAGCAGCTGAGACTCTCTTCCAGCAGTACTTAGATATCCCCTGGAACAGAGGTTACCTTGCTCTGGGACCAAGGTCCAGTCCAGCAGAGGCCTGGCCTCACTTCCTGACATACTCAGCACCTCCCTGGAATAGGTTTCTGGCAATTCTTACTCTTGTTCTCATGGTTCTCYTTAAATCCAATTTAAAATTGATGACAAGTTGTGAGAGTTGATGCTGACAAATAACTGCCTCAAATATTGAACATTTCAGGATGTTAAGGATGTGAACCTTATTTTTCTTGAATTTTTTTCCTAAACCTAGATTTCTGAGATTCATTTGCATACCACTAGTTTTCCAAAGGTTTGCTGCGACCTGGTCAGCTGTTCTGATATTCATCTGAAACATGAATAGTAGGTAATCTTTACCTATACTTTAGGCATTCACATAAGTAAAAAAATACTTTCAGTGTCTCACTGGTGTATAATAGGGTATCTATTTCAAAGTATTTCCTGTCCTCACTTTTAAAGCAGTTGGTTTTTTATTAGCAGAATTGTTATGCTGTAGAGGTATTAAAGTTTTTTGCTACATCTGAAGAAAAAGAGAAAAAAAAATCTTAGTTGTATTTATTCCCATTGACATAGCTGCTTTCTTTTTCTAGATGGGAAAATTGAACTTCCAGAGATCTTGCTAGTCATAAAACTGCAGAAGCAAGGTCAGGTATTTCAATGTGGATATAAAATGTTAATAAATGGGGGCCATTGTCCCACACTCAAAAAWTTATACACTACATCAATATGGGATCATTCTTTTCTTGGTTAAATTCACCTAGTAATTTCTGACTGTATTCATTGCCCAAGGATATATTTCTTTACAGTTAAATATCACTAGCTTAGTATTTTGATAGAAGAAATGCATAATGCCATTTATAACCTATACAACAATAAGTGAATAGAAAGTTGCCCCTTGGAAGAAGTGTTACAGAGTATATTAAAATGCAATATTTGGTTTCAATTACTTGTGCTGAACATCACTGGAAGAAATCTTAGTTGGAATTCTAATGCCATTTCAGAGCATCTTCATTCTTGTTTCTGTATTGACAGTCAAGGCAATGCAAGATGAATGCAGTCTTAGAAAAACCTTGAGATGATCAAAGTAAATTTTGAGAGTACACACTTCTCTATATTTTGCACAGTTCCAGACATATTGCTGTAATAAACATCTTTCCCATGGAATCAATAATTACAGGAGCATGCAAGTAGAATGATTGCCCCCTCCTCCCCAGTTTTACTCTTTAAATAGATCTTTCAGAGATCAGTGTACTTATCAAAAAGAGGACTGAGGGGTTATTTGATCATAGTTTCTGATTGCCTTCACAGTGTAAATGTACAGGATATTAAAGAAGTTCTTAATCTAGTAGCAAACAATACTACGGGTRCAAAAGATGTAAGAATTCAGGCAGAAAATACTTATAAAGTTTTTTTTTTAATTTGTTTTATTTTCTTTTGTTTTTTATTGCATATGGAGTGAATATCCAGTGAAGCAAAACACAAAGATAAGAGTAAATGCCTCATATCTCAAAGTTATCAAAGCCAGACTGAATGCTTCTGTGGAAAATCCCAGGCATTGGGTCAAAGTTGTGGCCTTGAAATCAAAATTATCCCACATGACTGACCCTAAGCGCTTGTGTCCATACAACCAACTTTTCCCTCTAATTTGCTTTTCTACCTTGCCTTGTATAATGCTGACAATTTTCATTAACTTACTGAAATAATTCTTAAATTCAAAGCAATGTGACAGTGATAGATGCATAAAGAAGGCTGGGAAATATTTTCATATGTATCCTCTAATTTGGATAAGTAGATACATGGRTAAAAGCTGAGATAGGCCAAATAAATTTAGCAGAAGCATGTGAGGACATTATCAACAGAGTCTGCTGGTTATGCAGAATTGTAGAGGTTAACACTGAAAAAAATCCATAAAGCTGGAGACAAGTGTAGGTTAGGACAGAMGTGGTGGGAGAACAGCCCCACAGAAAGGGATCAGAGGGTGTTGGCTGACAGCAGGCTCAGTAGGAGTCAGCAGTGTGCCCCCAACAAACCCCATGCTGGGGCTCATGAAACAGCATAATTAATTGGTCAAAAGGGGTAATTACCCAGCAGTACTGGTAGGTATAAGAAATTAGGCTGAGGCAAGGTGCTGATCTCTTCTCCTTGGCATCTAGTGACAGAACACGCAGAACACGTGGGAATGGTTCAAAACTGAGCCAGATGAGTTTTATGAGTTTTAGGATGTTTGTTGATGGCTTTTTTTTTTTTTTTTTTTTTTTTGAGAGAGAGAGTGGTCAAACACTGGAACAGGCTTCCTAAAGAGGTGACTCATAGTCCCAAGCCTGTCATTGTTTCGAGGTACTTGGATAATGAGCTTAATAACATTCTTTACATTTGGTCAACCCTGAACTGATTCAAGCAGTAGAACTAGTTAAGGAGCACATGGGACTGCTGGAGGCCATGGATATCATCAGAGGGCTGGAATACCTCTGTATGACAACAGGATGAGAGAGTTTGAGTTGCTCAACCTGAAGAAGAGAAGGCTCTGGGGAAACCTTATGGCACCTTCCAGTACTTAAAGGTGGGGCTGCAAGAAAGCTGGAGAGACTAAAATGRCATGTGATAGGACAAGGGAYAATGGCTTTAAACCAAAAGAGAGTCCATTTTGATGAAATGATAGAAATTCTTTAGTGTGAGGCTGGTGAGGCACTGCAAYAGGTTGCCCAGAGAAGCTGTGGATGCCCTGTGCCTGGCAGTGTTCAAGACCAGRCTGGACAAGGCTTTGAGTAACCTGGTCTAGTGGAAGGTGTCCCTGACCATGGCAGGGTGATTGGAACTAGRTGATCTCTAAAGTCCCTTYCAATCCARACCATTCTATAATTCTGTGRTTCTAGGACTGTTGTAGGACTCTTCCAACTGAAATAGTTKCTTCCACTCTATTTTGTTGTGTGACCTTCATGACTCAATGCTCAGCTCACTAAGGCAATCTGCCTTCCCAACAAGAACAGACATGGAAAGCCCCATGAAACACTCATCCAAGATGATTTCACACASCTCAGTCTCCTAAGAAAATATGGGTAAGCAGCTTCTCAGACCATGCACTAGTTCTTCACTGAATCACACATGAATTTTGAAGTAGGGCCATCACCTCAGGATTMCTGTAAACTTCCAGATATAGGTGTCACAAGAAACATTGCACTTATATTTGTATTCCAAATCTAAGTATCTGTATCTGTCTAAGAAAACAGATCTTCTTGCAGAACCACTCTATATCTCAAATACTGATCTTCATGTCTTTGCAGGAATAGCTTGAATTCTTCCTGTGTGAAATAATGCCCTCATACAGGTTTAAATACTGACTTTTACAGGAACTTGATCTCAAAATATGGCTGAGTAGAGCACTTGATGCTTAAAATGGCAGCAAATCGTGAAATTCACAGATAGATCCATCCTGAGCAATTCCTTTTATCCTTAACTCCTTCACACTCCCTTCCTTGACATCTCCTTACCTAACTGCCTACAGATACTCTATCTTAAAATTCAAATGATTATGTTACTGGAGACAMCTTTAATTCTCTGACACCTCTCCTTCTCTGACACCTCTAAATATTTCTATTTACTGTTTGCAACAGTCCCTGGAGGACCATCCCATTCCTGCCCTTCCTCCTCTCCTCTCYCCCATCCCAGACGGTATCTATTTTTTCTTATCTTCTGTCCTCTTGTCTTTCCCCCCCCTATGAATCTAGAGACATACAAACTATTTTTGTTTGGCTGTGGAAAGTTTCTCTTCCACTACTTTTGTGGAGTTTTCAGTTCCTTACAAAGTATTTGTAAATATAGCATTTTTTGCATTAATTAAAGGCCATAAAATATCCCAAATTATGCCTTAGGGAAAAAGGCAGCAAACGCTTTTGAAAATACTGGCTTGTAGTCACTGATGGAAACCCATCATTGGGCTAAGCCCAAATGAATGGAGCATAGATCATGAGTCTGGAATCACAKTTCTGTGTTCTGTTGGTTAGATTGTGCTACTGTTATTAAATAAACTAATAAAGTCCTTCAAGAAGGAAGTCCTTCATGAAGCYGTGATTGGTTGTTTGGGTTTATTTAAATTGTGATATCTGCACATTGTGGTAACTCCCTATGGCTACAGACTTGCCAGGAGTTACACAGAAAAAAGGACAAGAGACTGTCTCCTTTCAAATGTCATACCTTCAGTGAAGAACTCCTGATGACATTGAGGCTACCTAATTTTGGACCATAGATCCCTATTATATGGCAGAGAGTAATAACTTTTCACAGTACCACAGTGCAGAAGACTCAGCACCTAAATCGTGTAAGACTTCTCCTAACAGTAGTATTCTGGTGATTTCTCATAGTTATTTTCAAAGAAAAYACAGGACAATGTATGGGATTTCTTTTCTATGTTGCGAGGAAACCTTCTGTTAAGCAGCTTGCCAGTGTYTTCACTATCTAGCCTGAGACATGGGTAGCTTATATTAATTAAGGCAGCATTAATAGCTCTTTGTGTTAGTCAGAGGTAGATAACACAGCCAAACAGCTCCAGGTGTCCAGCAACTCTCCACAATAGCCTGGTGAGCACTTCTAACTCTTGATTTTCTTCAGATGTTCCTAATGTTCCATCACAAGTCTCCCCTAATCATCTCATTTCACAGACACAAGCACTTCTGGTGTACTTCTTATTCTTCTGATTTATCCCAGTCTCAGCTGCCAGTTTGTGGATGTGTACCTTTCACATYCCAGCTGCAGCCTTCAATTGTGCTTGTAGTTTCCACATGTGTTTAATCTTCAGGATGAAGGAGGCTGTTGCTGTGCTGCCTGGTCATATTATCATTTCAGTCTTTATAATAAGTRCATTAACCCATCATAAGCTCTTTGGAGTCCGTGGGTCACAGGAATAACAGGAAAAAAGCCATCTTCTATCACCTAGATAGACCATGCAGGACAGTGTTTCCTACTCATCTTTTTTTTAATTTCTCAAGTCTAAATGAGTCAGAATATTTCTATTCACTGATGCAGCTATATTGCAAATCATAGGTTGTACCATCTGAACAGTCTTTTCATTAGGCTGGATGTTCTTGTTCTAAAATAATAAGCCAAGAATTTTCTGTTTACGCAAGGACATCACTCAATACCTATTTTGGGATGCCATGTGTTGAGGACTCTCTGTTTAACAGTGTCAGAATGGACTGACACATCAGGAGGAGAGGAAAATTTTGGAAAGTGAAAAAAAATCCTCAAATGAGTATCATATGTCGAAGCAAAAGCAAAACCAAACAAACAGCAACCAACTGGACCAAAAAAAAAAAAAAAGCTTCAGCTATTTTGTGTAATTGGACAAAAGAAACTGTGAAGATTTTATATTTTATGCAGAAACTGTTCTGTATGCTGAGTCACACTAGACCAGCACATCTACTGTTTTTCTGGTGATTTCCACAAAAGTATTTATTATGGGCAGCACATGATCAGACTTTAACAACAGAGCAGAGTGTTGTCTTTATTTTCTGCAAACTTTGTTTCTTTCATGACTGTTGCCAATCTGCAGTATCACAAAACAATTATTTTAAACAAGCAATTAAACCTGTTTTTCTTGCTCAGTACTGTACAACAAATTCTCAAGGATCTACACACTTCTGTGTGGGCTCTCCTGTCAGCTACAGCTTTAATATGTTCATTAAGTGGCTTGATTAATATAGGTGTCCTATGTGTTTGAATGYTTTTGTCATGGATGGCATCTTTTCAGAATGAATTGAGTATATCRTCGTTGTGTCCTTCTCACCATTTTCCTCAGTGTTCATCTGGGTCTGGTACAGCCATCATCACCTCATCATGTTGTTGTTCAAAATATCTACAAGTGTTTCTTTGCTCTTTTATTAAGGCATCCCCTAAACATTAAACATTTCAGTTTACTGTAAAAGGTAAATGTATAATCTTGCAGCTACTATGTAGGGTTTGAAATTGCTCAATTCAGCTGATTGATTCTGTAGTCTGGCTTGCCAGGACCTGCCCTTGTTCTTAATGAAAATGTTTTCATCAGCTTGTTGGTGCCATATATCAGCTATTGGGCAGATAGGATGATGCTACCTCAAGATAAACCTGATAGTCTCTTGTGAATGCTTGTTAATACAGATTTTCTTTTCTGCCATTTTCTCTTCCTAATTTTGATGAAACTGTTAACCCATATGTTTGACTTAGTGATGTTTTTATGACACTTTTTTTTTGTGACTTCTAATTGAAATTCCTTCACTATTTTCTAGTTAGGCTGTTTTCAGCAGGAGGTCTAAACATGAACATGCTATTCTTGGTATTTCTGAAGCTGGCACTTACTTTCCCCCTTCAGCCTCTTTGCATGTCTTATGTCCTCTTTTCCTAGGTGTAGATCAGAAAAGGACCTGATTTAGATCAAACCAAATACTTTTCTTGGACTACAGCAATTCCTAAGTATTAGGATTTCACTCTAAGTGGAATACTTTCAATTGCTTTCTAATAAAATGAATTAATACTTTCAGAATTTTCTTGCCCRCTGTGTGCAATAAGAGATACTTGCARGTCCTCTTCACATTTATYTTTCCCCAAGGCATTCAAACGGATTTGGAAGTCTTCTTTCTTTTATTTCCAATCCTCAGCATTTCTCTGAGATAAAGATATTTTCTAGGTACTCTTCATTTATCTCTTGACTTTCACATACTGACAGGTTTTCAAATAAAACAACAAATCTTTGCTTTGTGTGGGCTATGGTTGCTTTTGACAACATGTTRTGCTGTCCTCTTTATATATCAGGAAGCCAGATTGTGGCCAAGCATAAACATYCAAAATAGAGCTCACTCTATTAAACTCTAAGCACAATAGCTTCATCAGACACACTTAGTCCAAGATCCCTTTGGCAATTAGATAWAATTAAACAGAATTGGAAGAGGTGTGACTTTTGTAATTCTGAGTTGTTCCTTAAATTCAAACCTAGGAGGCCTACGTCTAAAATCGACTTTGGTGAATTTGAAGTCTGACTTTTTCTTTCCCATATAATCTTGTTCACTACCAGGATAATATTTTAAAGCTCCGTGTGTATGTGACAAACTCTAGAATGTATGAGGCTTTGTGACTTTGATAAATRCAGCATGTTGTTAAAGAACATTATCAATTTTGTCAATGGGAAGTTATTTTACAAACATACTAAGTAGGTTTAGTTATTTTTGCTCATCTTTATGTAGGCTTAAAGTAATCTAAAAGGAAAACCAAGAGGCAAATGAAAGCAAAGACACCATCTCTGAAATCTGGAAAATGAAACAGCCTGTGAATCTACTTTTAAGGATGGTATTTAGGATATACTATATTCCATTTATTTTTCTCTTTTGCACCGGTCACAAAAAAGAGCGATGTCAAGAGAAAATAATTTTAAAAAGYAATAYCTCTATTGTAGCCTTGATATTGATCTATATAATTTCATRTTYCTTTCTGACATTAGCCTTTGGTCCCCAATGTGTTTTAGAGGATAAAAYGCTGACTACMTATTTTGTAATAAACATCAGAGAAAARTATGAACTGCATTAGGGTTTACTTGGTCTTCTGCACAGTGACATCTGAGAATCCTACTGTTTAGTTCCTAGAAATCAATRTTCTTGTTGGCACAGTGTAATTTTTAGTGTAAGGCTGTTTTTTCAGGGGATTTCTTTAAGACACACTTTCCTTAATGATGATCCATGATCATTTAAAACAAGGCTTCATCTAAAACAAATAAAGGATCATTTACTCAAGACTTTTTTTAGCCTGTTGCAGCCTCTGCTGAGCACAGTTTTTGTTTCTTATTTGAATTTTCTATTAGCTGTGTTTTTAAGAGAAGAGATATTGTACTCTATCAYTTGAACCTCTTTAAAAAATCCCATCCATCCCTCAAGTTCTCAGAACTGCTGTTACATATTTTCTGAACAAAAGTTATTGTGTCAAAGACCTTCAAAATTATCTATTTTGCCTGCTACACCTAAAACAGAAGCAGGTCTTCAAAACATAGGCWGTCACTGGTGGAAAAAACCTGAGGGATTTTTTTGTCCTAAATGTGTTRTATGGAGTGCCACTTGATTTTATTTCACAGTGTCGCTATTCTAATTTTTTTCTTAATGGGTTATAAAACAAAGTAACATAGAAGTATTGCATTCTGAGTCATACCAAAGATCTAGTGAGCTAAATAAGTGTTCAGGAAGAGGGCACTGAGGAAAAGGAAAAAAACATATATGGCAATACGCTTTTACTCTCAGCTGTGGAGGATTCCTGAGACTCGTAGTTTCTCTTGGTGACCTCCTATGTATGCCACTTGCAAGAAACTCTTTGGTCAACCTTTTTTCTCAGAGAAATCATTTATATTCACAGAATCCTGTGCCAGGAGAACTAGTTTTACCTGATGGATTAGGAACTACCTCCTTTYCTAACAGAATATTTGGGATAACATGAACATTGCATTTATTATTTATTTACATATTTATTTATGTAATGTTACACTTAATRCACTTAACTAGATAGCTTTTATAGAATGGTTTATAATATCCCAAAATTGCTTCTAGGTGACATTGGTCAGCTGAGAGCATCTCATTTTGTGTATAAATCTGATACTGCTTTTCCCTGTGTGTCTCAATTTTCACYTACCTACACTCTATTTTATCTGCTGTTAAAATATGCAGTTACTCAGAAGACCCTTCACAATCTGCCATCATCATTAGTATCTTGAATTACTTTGCATCATCAGAAGTACAGATACTTCTTCAACCTCATTACTAGGCTACTTAGGAAGGTGCTGAATGGCACAGAACTCCACTACTGATCTCCCCACGCCACAGGAATTAGCATTTAACTCCTGTTTCTATTTATGTTCTCCCAAMCATTCATTCATTCAGCCATGAAAGAATCCCCCTGCACGGATGCAATGGCCCATTGTTTTCCTCTAGATTTTGCAATAAAAATCATTGTGAAGACTGGAAATCCACACAGACTGTATGTACTTAATTATTTCTGTCTCTGTGATATTGACTTTAAGGGCAGAAATTCTCTTCACAGAAGTACCTGGACTTCATTTTCACCTAAGTATTAACAAAGAGATTCAGTAAATTTATCCTTTCCAATTCTCTTTACTGATTTTCTTCATGTGAAAGGATTTTTTAAATTACATTTTAAAATTAAAGGTTATTAAATATAAATGTTATTGGCCAGCATTCATGTATTGAGCTTCAAGTGAGAGGCTACCTTCTAGATTTGGTAATTTATATATTTCATCATTGAATTAATTTGAACAGTTAGGTGAATACTACCTTGTTCTGGTGAGTGGCTGACATTTKTTCTGTCTCTGTGTATAACCATGTTAGTTCAACTTCAAGTATAGCTGCCCCATAAATTCCTGAATTCCCAAACCTGCCAAAGGATTCCAGATGAAAACATTCACCWTCCAATGGTGAGTATACGTTAAAATAATACAGTTGACTTTAAAAAATCATTTTTCCTGAGTGCTCCTTTATATCTACATGTGCTGTGTATATCAGAACAGAACCCTTATTTCAYCCTCTGCAAGATTGTTATAAAAGGAGTTTGACTTGTTTTGTTAGCTGATTCCAGAATTTGTTTTTTTTTGTCTGGTTTACAGCTTCTGATACAATTGCTATTACTACACTTCAGAGTTCCCTTCCTTCCCAACTGTCTCAAGTACAAAGCAGAGCATCTCTTTATCAGTCATCTGGTAAGACTTTTTTCCCCTGTACCTGTCTTCATTATATCACCATACTACATATCAAATATCCATGGCTATTTCTTTTTTTTATTTTCTGACCAAATTCTCATTGTTTTCTTGGCTTGTATGTTGTGATTGAACAATTGAGGGTTGAGTTGGTGAAAAAARCAATCACAAGACAACTGACATTGTCCATGCCATTCATAATACTCCCTCTCAAGTCAGTAATTTTCTCACACTAATGATTTCTGGATACCTAGGCCAATATAAATTATCTGAAAGAAAASTGTTAGTTCTAAAATGTGATTCAGAGAGCACTTTTAACTGGTTACTCTCAAATCATTCTTAAGTAATAAAGTTAACAAAAATGGGGTTTTAAAGTAAATAGAAAACATGAAGTCAGTTCCTATATCCACTCACAAATGTTGTCAAGTTGACCCTCAGGTGATGCATGAGGGTGTAAACRTAAAGAAGGCAGTGATGCCTACAWAGCCCAGCTTGAGTTACTTGTGCTGTATTTCCCTYCTTTGCTCCCAAAACTGTCAAAGAGCAAAAGGAAGGAAATACAGCACAAATATCTTCAGAATAATAATTTCTAAAGGAGAAAAATATCTCTCAGATTTTTTCTAAATTAGTTTACATTGTGTCATGTTACTATGTTGAGGTACAATATAGACWTTGCTCTTAGTGGAAGCAACTCATCAGGTTTCCATGAAGGCTGTATATAASAAAAAACCAGAAAAATGGTTTTGAAAACCACATATATTTATTTTGAGCATTTCTTTTTTTGCATTCAGAAATAAAATCTCAGATCTAGCCAAGAACCCAGCTCCTAAAATTTCTTCATGTTTATTTGAATGGTGCATGAATGAAGACTCCATCTTCTGAAATGATTCAGATATTGTCAGAGACCTTTGCTTTCTACCTGTTAGAGTGTATGCAGAATTATCTTCAGACTGACAGCAGCCCAGTTACCTAAATGCAATTTGTGCACATGCATAGATCACAGAAAATTAAATACCATATGGTGCTGAGCCAGTCACAATTTGTACTGTTTGAAAATAGYACACTTTTGAAGCCTGATGACAAATTTTATGGGTTTTCTCTCACTAATTTATGGAAAAATAGCTCTTAACCATTTATCGACAGAAGCACTGCCTAAGCTATAGCTGTAAAATCTCTCACAGCAAGAAATATTTCTAAGCAAATCACTGTATAAAACATATTCTATAAAACATAGAAGACCTATGAAGATTTTTCCTCTCAAAATACTTATATCAGTTTTAAAATTTCCTGCCTTCTTGAGGTGATGTGTTTTTACTCATCACAGATGAAAACATCCCAAGCACAGGAGGTAAATCTGTTTCTGCTACCTCTCAGAGACTGTCCTGTTACTGTAAGATGGATTCACAGGGAAAGAGTGAGTATTATTTGAGCACAGTCTGAGGATGTGTTTGTGCCTTCTATTGGTCTGCAGATGTAGCTGGGTGGTGTTGGCCAGAAGTTATCTTTAACTTGTTGAAAAAATATCAGAATAAAAYTAAACAGAAATGTTATTAATTTTTCATTTAAAAATAAAAAGTCCTTGGTCATTTGTATAAACTTTTAGAGTAACCTCTACTGCTTAGCATGATATGTTGTTTGCTGTGTGTGAAAGTTGAAGACTACTGAAGCAGCAAAAAGAGCATTTAATATTTGTATTTTCATAGCAAATTCATGCCCTATCTGAGACTGGAGGCTCCTCAAATGAGATCCTGGGATATGTGATAAGAAAATCTGGAGAGATATTCTGTRTCTTGTGTGAGAGGTACAAAGCTCTCACAGCCTGTCAGAACCCAGGACATTCCTCTGGATGCCCTGGGTGGTCCGAGACCCTGGCAAGGGGTCCAGAGACCTTGGCATGGAGTCAAAAGTACCAGTGCCTTTGATTTCAGTCCATGGGACAAACTGCCARCCTTGTGTGAAGATTTGCAAGCCACAAGAGTGTAATTAGAACAACACATAACTTATCACGGGGTGAAAAGAAGAAATTTGGGGTTTTTAGAATGGGGGTCAGAAGGACAAGATGGAGGGATCTGGGCATGTCCCTGCCCTTCTTCTTCTTCTTGTCCTCCACCTTCTGCTGTGATGGTGGCACTTTTGGATTGGAGTAGAAATGCACTGTCTAACACAGGTAATAGGTATTGGTAATTAATTGTAAACATAGAATAYGTAGTACTTAGCATAAGGAGTTAACACTGCCCTTGAAGGAGGACAGATCTGGCTCCGTGAGCTGCTGCACGGACCTTCACAGGGCAGAAAAGAATGTAATAGATAAGAAAAGAATAAACAATCTTGCAGAACAGAGACAACAACACAGGACTTCTTTTCTGGAGCGGGCCTTGGGAAAAACAGACTTTTCCTGACATCTCGGGACTCAACTCGACCAAGAAACCTGAGAACAGCCCAGTGGCAATTTTGCCTGATCTGAGTCAGCTGGTCCAGGTTCCTGTATAGGGAAGGGAGGAAGAAAGCAAGTGTTGTGATCCTTAATTAAGACACTGGGAAAGGAGTTAATTGATTAATTGTTGCCTTGTCAATGAATGCACAGGGGGCCTGTCAAGTGTGGTGACTGAATCTCAGCTGTCTGAACCCCATCTTGTTATTAGCAGGACCATTTGTCTGCTTCAGAAGGTGGGGAAAATGGATTGGGATACCCTTTTAAAGATAGTTGGGATTTTTTTTCCTCTCCTTGTCTCTACAGTAGGTTGGAACTTGTCTCTCAGGCTTACATCACTGTTCATCAATGACAGTCTGTGCTTTGTATTTTAAATGCTGTTTGTTGCTTCCCTGCTAACCTTTCTATAAGAAGAATATGGACTGTTTTGATAAGCCTGCTCTAAAAAAAGAATTTCAAGTGTTTTAATATTTCTCAATGTTTATAAATGTATGTATACACCAGTCTGTCTAATTAGAAACTTTTCTTTTGCYCTTTCATGGAATTGGTTTGGCTTTGCCTCATTTTCCTAGAAAGWAAAAGAGATAATTTGGTACTGGCAAAAAATACTGTATTTTGGATCCTAAATAAGAAATACTCTATATTTCCTTTTTGGACCATTCTAATTAAAATCATTGTATAAATTAATGAAAAAAAAAAAAGTGTGATCAACAAATATAAGGTTTTCTACTGTAAGCAAAAACATCTATTTATTTTACTGAGAATTTTTATTTAAGCAAACACACTTTGCTTACAAAATTTTTTTCATCAGTTTGATGGAATAACCCAAATAACACCAATATTTAAGAGAAACTCAGGGAGGCTTCATCAAATCAAATTCATGTTTTCTAAGTAAAAAAACAAACAAACAAACAAAAAAGAGAAAAGAAAATTAGCATATATTCCTTGAACCTACTTAGTTGTGCGGCATATCCAGCGCCAGTATGGCTTTAACACATCTACTTCACTCTGGTGAAACACCACTTGAAGTATTCTGTTCAGCTCTGGAGCCCTCAACACAAGAAAGACACAGACCTGTAGGAGCAGCCCTGGAAGAGGGCCCAGGAAATGGTCAGAGGGCTGGAGCACTTTTCCTGTGAGARCACACTGAGAGAGTCAAGGTTGTTCAACCTGGAGAAGACTCCAGGAAAACCTGATTGAAGCCTTTCAGTACTTAAACACGGCTTATAAGAAAGATGGGGACATACTTTTTTGGTAGGGCCTGTAGGAATAGGCCAAGAAGTGATGGTTTTAAACTAAAAAAGGGTAGATTCAGRCTAGATAKATGAAATATAATTATATAAGTTTATAATTAACTCTTAATTTTGTAAGATGTGCTGACAAWGKTCTTTCATACATGTTTAGGATATTGTATAGCTTAACAAACATGTTCAGTTTAGTATTCAGCRCACAAGTGAGATTCTTCAGCCTTTCTGGTCAGGAATGAGATTTTTTCCACTTAACTCATCTGAGGAACTGACTACAGCATCTGAGCCTATGCTCATTCTGCCTTGATCTGCATAAAGTGCAAACAAACCAAGGAGAGAATGAAGATGAGCGTTCATAGGCTCTGGTAATAAACTGCAGGAAGACTGGGGACCAAGCCTTCTTTCTTTYCCCTTGTTTTCCTCTTTGCTAGTGAGTTCCTTTTAATTAATCACATCATTCTTGTAGGCTTTCTTTCTTTACTGTTTTGGTTTCTAAATTTTGGGCTGGGAGTTGCACCCGGTAGTAAATCTTTTTTTCCTCAATGGACATTGCCCAAGAGGTGGGAGATAGGGAATGGCAAACAAGGAATTGAGTCCTCTGTATCTWCCTGAGATTGCTACTCTGAGAGCTATTACAAAAGTTAACTTGACTGTTAATAGGAGGCCTGCTTGGGTGATCCAGTGTATCAAGTAAAATCTAAAAGAATCAGGATCCAGTGAGTCAGTCACAGCTGTGCTTTCTGACTCCTAGTGACTTCTCATATGGCACAGGTCTGGAAAGAGAAATCCAGGAAGTTCTCTCTAGAGATTCTTCAAAGACAAATTTCCCATATCTTTTTTCTTTACCCAAAGCAGAGAGACTAACAATCAACAAATGGCATGAAGGTAAGAAATTATTTACATTTGTCTGTCACATAAACAAAATTAGCAAACCAATATGCAGTTGATCTGAACCCACAAATCTGCTGGTCTTGGCTGATAACTCTGCCATTTTCATGACATCTAAAGATTCTTATGTCTGAATTTTGTCCACTACAGTTGTGCTATGTGTACCTGCCATGTATGGTGTACCATAACGTCAATATATTGTTTTATTTAATATTTCAGCCATTTATTTGCCAAGCAGGGGTATTATTTTCTAAAAGTGGCAATAAATACTGTATGGCCATTTTTCTGGTAAAGTCTATTTATATAAATATTAAAAAAGAAAACTTCAACAACTTAGGGTTAGAATTTTATTCTCTTTTTGATGTAAATAGTAATAGCCTAGTACTTATAGCTTGTTAGTACCTATTATACATAAATTTCTCTTTGTGAGTTTTGAACAGCCTGCTGTTACTGCACTTTGCAATTTTCCTGAGTCTTGTATACTATATTATCTGCTATAAAAAACTTTGTCTATGTACCACACAAGAATATTAGATATTGGCTGTCATTCCAAGAATTTCTCCCACTCTAGCAGTGGGAAACTAATTATTTGTAGAGAGTATGTTTTATTTTTTTTTTTGATGAGTGTATTAATAAGCAAAGATATCCACGTTTTTTCTTTACAGTTACTAACAAGGTTACACGTAGTTATTTCTTTAAGTCATTCTATAACTTCCTAGTAACAAGCTTGTCCTGTTTCTCTTTCATCCTAGAGAGATAAGAACTTATTAATGRGCATAAACTTTAAGGCAGTTGGTCTCTTTTCTTCTATCTTGTGCACTCTTGTTACACTCCAAGTCCTGGCACTGGGCAAGGAAGAATTCACTGTATCTATGGAGCTAAGGATTTATTGTTAATCCAATTAATGTTTTAACAGACAATAGTCAAAATTCTCTAATACAGAAAAGTCTTGCCAGTGTCAATTGTTATAACAAAAAATCCTCACTCCATCCAACTCCCCAAAATTTCCTAGTACTTATCTTTTCCCCTGATCCTGTACTTGTCCCTTCAGTGTTCTTTTAGGTCTTAAGGTGAAGATTTCCAGTTTTCTCAACAAAAAAATGCAGGTAGGGGTGTATTTTTAATGAGCTCTCATTGTCTGGAGGTCTTTGTTGGAGAAGAGTGACATTAATTGTGGAGGTGTCTCCCTTAGTCCCAGGACCTGATTGTGTGTCTTGTCATATGTTTCCTTGTCCCAGGCTGCTGCCTTCTGGCTGCACCCAGGTGAGTGTGAGCATGGCCCTGTGGCCTGCTCAGGCTCAGCTCCCAGGAGCTCTTGTTTGCTGGGCAGACACCCCCTGGGTTTGCCAGATCCTTCTCAGGACACTGGCACAGACCTGGCTCCAGCAGGGCAGGCAGCAGGGACATGGCCTCGAGGCAGGAGCTGAAACCAGCCCAGCCCAACACTGGGCAAGGTAAGTCCAGGCCAGTGCAGACCCTGGGTCACTTTGCTTGGAATGAAAAAAAGCCTTATTTATGCAGCAACAAAGAGCTTCAAGCCCAGGAACTATTTTAAGATTTTTTTTTCCCCCTCTGTTGTGTTATTTTCTGCTGTTACATGTCTTCATTGTCCTGAAGTGATCAAGGGCTTGAAAAAACTGGATAATGTTGTGTGTAATAGGATGAGGAATTATTTTATTCAATTTACAATTCAATACATCTTGTTAGTCTACATATCAATTTCCTGCAAAGGAGAAAACATTACTGGAGTGAGCTATTAGCTTTGCCTATTTATGCTGTGTTGTCAGTAACTCCCTGAATGTTAATAGAAATGGTTTAGTAAGTTCTGTCTGGGTTCTTCTTCAAATCAGTTTGTGTCCTAAATATTTTTATGTTGATATTTCAGTCAGTTTTGTTGCAGCTCATTGCCCTGATGCTGTGAAGTGCTGCTCTTACAGTGCTTGTGGACCAGATTTGTCTCTGCTGTGATCTTTATCAGCTCTGAAAAAGCCTTGYAAGGTGACGTAACCCACTCCRCTTTTYTCRYGTCTTCTGCTAAATTWTTTTTGCCTATGTATTTTGCTTGGYTGAGTTAATGATTTGATAGACTTTGTTTCTTGAGTAGTACCCTGATTACTGGTTGGTCTCAAAAGAAAACTATAGGTTAGTATTGTACTGCATTTATGCAAAAAATTCCAACATATAAACATATTCTTCATGTAATAAACTTGAATGACAGGCCTTTTTTTTTTTTCTTTTTGGTCCATGATGGCTTTTTGCTTTAAACATTCTGTAGATTCGGGATAAAACAAGCAAACAAAATTCAGAGTTTGCCTAGCCTTACTGGTATATCTGCATCTATGGACATTAAGCCCCAAATATTATATAATTACTTTTGTCCACCCTCCTTTGGCTTGTGCATTTAATTCCAGAGTGAGCAATATCCTTTTCCCTGAGACCCTGTGTCTGTCTGGAAATGTTGATAAAATTGTAACTATAGGTTGAACTGCAGAGTTACTYCTGGTAGAAAGRCAGACCCAGTTCTTCAGTCTCAATRGTTTCATCCTGGTGTAACTCTGTTTACCACACACAGCTATAGTTGCAGTAGTGAGTTGCAGAACTTCTATAGCAGATAGAAGTGTCAGGAGGGGTAGTGGAAGATGATAAGCAGGGTATGGGAAGAAGCTACAGCCAAGCTGAAAGCAGGGTATCCTTTTACAATATAAAACAGTTACCAAAATGCCAGTTAAAATGGTGTCACGATTATCAAACTAGGAAATCAACCCCATCTCCAGCATATGTGTCAGTGGCTGTGAACATTCTTGGCAGAGTGCATTGACAGAAGTCAAAGCTTTCCATTGAAGTGAAGAGATAGAAAACAAAGTGATTTCTAATCCCTGTACAGCTTTTATGACTTGAATGAACTTGAYTTTTTTTCCCCTCCACTAAGCTTTTTATTTTCTGAATAAGAATGTGAGGTTGCTTACTCAGTCTTCGTTTCAAATAGTCTGCTGCCTGGGTCTCCTGTGGTGCATTGCCACAGAGGTGTACTTGCAGCAGATTAAGCCACACAGATCTGAATTTCATGATCTTTTACTGTTTGTCATCTCTAACATTCTTCATTCAGAAACTGTTATGTTCCTCATGCATTCATTCCCTGGTCTAAACATTGTCCCCTTGGTAGCACTGATGCAGGCAGTAGAYTGAGTTGTCAGCACGGTTTACATCTCCATTAAGAATACAGTTCTCTATTGCTGCTCAAGGTCAGCACACTCCTTATGAAAGATTTTACAAAGGGAACAAATGTCACCTGACAGAGAATATGAAGGCAGGTCGTTTGCTGGAGTTTTTAGAAGCTTGGGTATGAAAGTCTTAACCTTGTTTCATAAATTGCAATGCAGAAAGTCCTCTGTGTTCAAAAGTTACACCTTTTTATCTGAGGTCAATATTTCTACAAAGTTTTATAGCAAAAAAATCTTTGAAGCACAACTTTATTTATTTTTTTAAATTAAATAATAATGGCATTTGTTGGTTAGCCTGATATTAATAAATACTGAAGGACTGCAGATTTTAGGCAGTTGAAATGATATATATTTTAAAATTCGTGAAAAATATTAGTGTTCCTTGAACTTGAAGCTCTAAAAATCACAGAAAATAAGAATTACAATAATGCCTATGGAAAGCCAGTCTTCTCAACCTTAAATAAAAAGGAATCACTTCACTGTCATTATGAAGCTATTCACTGTAGTCATAGAGACTGAGGTGTTACAAAAACGAATTATAGAAATTCTGTTAGTAGTAGTCATAGTAGATTCATGTCTGAAAATGAAGGTTAAGAAACGATAAAAGTAGATTTACTTAAAAAGTAATAATTTATTGAAGATCTATTGCCTTGTGAGAAAGAATATATTTTTTTTCTTATGAAAATGAAAGTTGTAGATACTGTAACAGTTAGAGAAAAGTTGAGACAGTATAATTTAGAGATCTACAATTTTTCACATTTTTCTGCCCTGAATTACTCTTTGACGWTATCTTGTGAGCAAACTGTTTTAAATAACTCTTGCAGCTCTTAATGAGCTTGAGTATGGGAGACTAAAGGTGCTGGATTTGAGATGAATGAATACCAAATATTATAAGACTGCATTTTGTAAAAATTTAGGAAACTGCATAAGGCACAAAATRAGTTTGTTCCTTAGGAAAACTCTTCCATCCTTTTGAGACACAATTTTCAGTCYTGTCATGAGCAGTCTAAAAGAAGGGACTAATTCTGCTTCTTTGCACACAACACTAGGCTGATATCATGATGACTGGCAGCTATAGCTGAAGTTCTTACAAAATTAATTTAGCTTGGTGATGGATTGACAAAGCTGTAGACCATCTAACCTGTAGGCACACAAAACTCAGGACAAACAGCTGTTTTGACATTTCTAGCTGGGAATCCTGCCCTCCACAAACATATTTCATGCTCAGACATGGTCTCTTGGCTGCTTGCACTCGTCCCCATCTGTCAGGATGGCACTGTGCCCATACACAAGGTGGTATGTCAGCTWTGGTAGGGCATAGGTGCCAAGTAAATTCTGCTGTTTGCAAAGCTTTGCATGCGCTGGTTCTTCAGCAGGAAGCCTCTGCTCTGACACAGCAAGGCTCCCTCTCAACATGACTCCCTACACTTGATTATACCTGTTGACACTTCTGTATCTAAGGAAGAATACTTAAATAGCACAGGCAGGARAGATTGGTATGCAGGAATGGATTTAAGAATCTGTATTGCACGTACACCTCCAGGCTCATCATTCTAGACTGAGGAGAAGAATATTGTCATAATTTATGTCATCATCATTAACACCTTCATTCCTTATTCTCTTGCCCCTCACTCCWAAAAGAAAGAATTCTAGTTATCAGTATGAACTCAGTCAAAAAAAGAAAGTAAAACATAGTGGACAGTGGTTGTTGAAGCAAGGAAAGAGAAACCTGACTTTTTCTTCTTATTGACTTTGTGATGGTGAAATATATGACTATTCCATTACCACAATAATCCTTGCTTTATCCCAGTGCATGAACTGTGAGGAYAGATAAAAGCCAGCCTGGGTATTGTGTTTCAGAACTCTGTGAGCATTCCATGTAGCTGAGGAAGCATGGAGTTTCCTTAGCAATAAAGGACACAGTCACCTAAAAAGACGAGAATATTCTGAGACTGCAGAGACTTTACTGAGCCTTCTGCTTGTAATAAGCCACATAGCTGGTCTAGGGAAGAAGGCTGCACTGTCTTGGGGAAACTGAGATATTCTGGGTTCAAATAACTCTTGAAATTATTTTTTTTGAAGAAAATTTTAAAAAAATTGGAATGAACTGAACTGTCTTTTTGAAAGGACAACTCCGTTTTTTCCTCTCATTCACACATAAGTGGTTATTCATAGCAGCCACCAAAAGAAGTCTTCATCATTCCCGTTATATCTTGTAGATTTTAAATTCACAGGAATGTTTCCTGTAACAATGAGACTTTTAGCAACTTTATCAGTTGCTCAAAATTCCTACTTGTCTTTTCTTTTCTTATCTTGTTGCCATATAACTACTGTTTTATGTGTGACTCATCCCCTTTTCAATATGCAGGTTGTATTGAAAAATTCAAATTACTTGAGTTTTCAGGTGTATTTACTCTTGTTTTTCTAATACAAGAACCTATTTTCCAAATATCTCTTATATTTTAAAAGCCTCTGACATCCTGATTAGTCATAAACATCTTTAAAGASGTTTTTAAAAGCTAGAAATAAGCASAAATAGCTTGAAACCTTCCTGAAACACACCCTTCTGTTCTTATGTATCTTTACTTTGTCTACCCTCTTACTRTAGTGAGATGTGTAAATTGAGTAACTCAGAAAGATTAAATCCAGAAGAATGAGATATAAAATAATTTTGTATTGTATTTTTCCCCTTCCTTGACACTAGGAGCATCCCTTTTCCTGATATTCTCTTTCTAATTGTTATCTTATTTTCCCCTTCTATTTGTATAATTCGGATTATATTTATTCTTAGACTTTATTTGTGCTGTATTGGAAGAATTGCAAGAACTCATATTTTCACAAGTATTTCTCAGTCCTTTAGTACAAAACACTGTTTGTCCATTTCTTTTTTCATTTTTTTCCTGTCCTACTAAGTTATTCTCCAGCCCTCCAGCACTATATCATATTATTCTAACTACACAGTGTATCATTCTACCTCACCTGCCCTACCGCTCTATCTCTTAGCGTCTTTGACAAATTATCACCATTATTTCCCTTCTAACTCTTCTCGTGCCATTCATCACCCATGACATTAAATAACTGCTCTTCTATCAAAATAAYATACCTACATCATCTAACCAAGTGAATATTCAACCATTTTCTATTAGAAATGGCCTGAGACTGACATATCTGTCCCACCTGGCTATTCACAGATAAATGGATGAACTGAACTGTACCCAAAAAAAAAAAAAGTGTGAAGGTTTTGGGTTCCAGTTAAACATTCCTAAAATGATAATTTTCCAGGAAATTACAGTCCTTAAGTTCTTTAAACTAAAAAAATTCATCATGGAAAATGCTGTCACTGACAAAAAGTATTATGGACATTTTAATTCACTGCTTTTCAATGTAAAATAATTAACTTTCACTCTTTTTTGTTTGTATGTATTACATTAATTTAATATTAGAAATGTTTGATCTATTGCAATAGCACCAGTTAACACAAACTGATTTAATGCAAGTCCATGCCCTATATGTAAAACAGAATTAGCTAAAATGGAATATTTCACTACCACCTATTAATGACATTACATTTTAACTACAATTGGAAAAAAAATTGGAAAAMATCTCTCCAAATTTTCCAAAGCTAGAAACATGAAGCCATGTAGGCCTTTTGAGCTGTGAGAAATTATAATGGCTTATGCTTTTTTATTATTTTATGAATTTAAAGGCTTGAAATTACACCCAGCATGTTTTATATATATATATATATATATATATATATATAACATTTTTCTTTAATAAAGAAACAAGTTAGTACAATCTGAAATGAATATAAATTAAAACATCTTGCTATTGCATTGAAATTCTAACATAAGATATTTAGTACTTTTAATAAGATAATAAGTTGGGCTGTGAATACTCAAATAAGAAATAACTTTCTGTACTAAGAAAAAGCATTTTAGGCTAACATTTTTTAAAAATGGTATTATACCAAGTGTAGAGACCAGGTGTAAAAGGCTTTGTGACTCTCAGCACGGAGGATTGTGAAAATTAAGCACCCTTTATATTCTCTGTTACTGACATGGCATTTACCAGGCTGGCAGAAAGGGGGGAAATGGTAGAACCTGTGCAAACCACACTTGTCCCAGGTTATCAGACCCAACCCTTAGCCATTGGTATAAAATGATGAATCTTGACTTCTGTTGGCTGAGAAGCACAGTTTTGACAGAAATTTCCCTTCTGAAGATTAATGTACAGTAATGGGTTCTGAACATTCTTGAGAATTCAGCTCCATTCAGGCTGAGCTGAGTGTTCTACTTTTATGTTATTAAATGGTAGAAAAGCTTTTGCAGTTCATGAAAGCTCTCTCCAGAAAAAATGTTACAGATGTGGAATCTAAATTCCTATAACTTTTTCTGCATCCCTGTTTATGGACTTATGCTATCAACACGGTGCCTTTATGGGCTTGTCACAGAACAGYTGTCTGCCCAAAGCCATTGAAGGCAGAAAACTATATATATTTTTTGCATCATATTTACAGTATTTGTCTTATTTAGGCTTTTCATTTCTGCACAGGGCATCACTGAAATGAGCTATCATAATATTGACTTTAGGTTAGCTAAAATTCTTCACTGATTGTAACTTTAACTTCTCCACTTTTAAAAATAAACACTTAACCTGTGCTGAGGCCTAATGACTATTACCAAGAATAAAGAATATCTTTCCTTTTTTSTATTCTGCTTTCAGTCAGGCCAGTTTTTTAATTTTACAGCATTTTAATGAAACTCATGAAATTCAAATGCAAACTTTAAGCACTCCTTTTGTGTGTTATTTTCCATGTACCATCTCATACATAATAATCTATTATTAATGACTTTATTCACTTGAATTAAGAAAATAACACCAAATCTCTCAGTTGTTCACAATATAAAAAGAATACATTTCAGCACACTTCTTGTTTTCCTTTTTTTTTTTTCCCCTTTGGCAATAAAGTAGTGGTCCCCTAGAAAAGAGAATTTGAGCAATGTGTATTTTTAGGCATTGTTATTGAAGGCAATCATTATACCACACTGGGTTTTCATGTTCCTCTGTACATGGTGACATAGAGTTATGCAGCTGTCATCAAAGCATGTGTTTCCAGATGCACATTGCTGTGTGAGAGAGGAGGGAAAGGCAGAGGTGGMGTTCCAGGCCAWAGCCAACTAACCYGCTGTGTTACCCAGCAGAAGAGAGCCTGCAGCCCCTTGCTTTTCTTCACATCCAGGTRGACCCCAGCAACCTAAAATCCATCAGTCACCTGTGCTAGCTAACCAACCAACTCTCCTAGAGGAGACAACTAACTTTAGGTACAAAGGAGCAACCTCTGCTCTCTTCTTTATGGTGTTTGAGATCTTTCCACGCCTTCTCTGTTGAGGATTATATTAGTGCAGGTGGCTCGGTTGGAGAGCTGCAGTGGGAGCTGCAGAGGGAACTCTGGGTTTGGGGAGCCCCRGGCAAGAGTTTCTGAACTGATGACATTTTGCATAACAAAAGGCATGGGCACTTGAGGCCCAGCCAGATGAATGGATAATCAGAAGGGGCAGGACTTTCACCCTTAAACTGTGAGGGCATGAAATCCATGGGGTTCCTTTTGTGGTGCTCCCTTGGGGGCTCCAGCTGAAGCTGTTATTTTGTTATTGTACCAGGATTAAATTAAGGATTGAGACAATTGAGACACTGCTATGGGAAACCTGAGTTTGAGGTGGTCAAGGAGAAGACCTGGTGTGCCTGTGTGAGTGTGGGGGGTGAGCTGCAAAGGGGTCTTGGTCYCAGCACAGGGGGTGGGAGTCCARCTGCCAGAGTGGCTTCTGGATGGTCAGACAGGGAAATTTCCTCAACATCTCCTGTGCTATCAGGTCTGTCARAGCTATTCCTTGCACCAGAGCTGTTCTATTTCTTCTTTCTTTCTTTCTCAAAAGAGTATTTTGCTGTTCTTGCTAAATGTATTCTGCATCATTCAAAATCTGTGACATTTTAATAAAAGTCAATTTTCTGCTAATGGAAGAAGTTTGAAAAATACCTCAATTATTAGACACTGAATTAAGAAGAGGAGAGGGTTTACAGTCACATATTTTATTGGGTCTTTTGTTTTTAAGGGAGGTATGCTTTTTACCTCTGTGTTGTGCCTCAACTAAAAAACTAGATTTGGGAAAAAGAAAACAAAAATAGAACRAAATAATGAAACCCAAACCAGAAACAAACAACCCATGCTTTCCTCATGTGGTTCCTGTTCCAGCATGCAAAACCCACCTATTTCAAAGCATCTGGTGCATCTATACAGACAGATGCAGCCAGCCCAAATTCATTCTGCCCACCCTGCAAGCTGTCTGGCCTTTCTCCAGCTCCCATCCAAAAACCATGTGGCTGTGGTGGAGCATCACTGAGCCTGGACTAATAAACCTGACCACTCAGGAGCCAAACACAACACGATGGAGCTTTGCAGCTTCTGGCCAGGATGAGGTTGTCTGTTCACAGAATAGATTCAGGTCTGTCTGTGCTTGAGGTTAGAGACTCCTTTTCTATTAGGTTAGAGATTCCTTTCCTGTATGTTTCTCCTTCTCTATTAGGTTCCTTTTCACAAAAAAACCCCATCCAAATAACAGAACTCCACCCTTTAACCCTTGGCATACCTTCATTCACATAATCTGCTGAAGATCTGTACTCATACATTGCTGTTCACAGTCCAAGCAAGAAAAATCTGAAGCTAATTCTTATATCCATCAAATCCATACATCATAAACACAGAAAAAACATGAGAAAAAAATTGCCTAACCATTCAAATAAAGCAGTAAAATAAGGAATGACAAAGAAGAAAATAGATGATTCTGTTCTCTACTTTTAATCTTTTTAAGAATTTAATTGTTGGATCCTAATCTATTAGGATTCCTGAATTCCTGAAATTCCCCCATGCTCCCTATTCCCATACTGTGGGGCTAGAAAACAATCAGAATAATGGAGAGGGCCAGGAATTACAGGAGATTTTAATGASTGATGGATATTCTCTGTAGGTAAATAACTCTGAGACCCCATAGGGCAAAACATGAGAAGTTCTTAGAG
The DNA here is from genome assembly GCA_902810485.1 of Alauda arvensis. Classification (NCBI taxonomy): domain Eukaryota; kingdom Metazoa; phylum Chordata; class Aves; order Passeriformes; family Alaudidae; genus Alauda; species Alauda arvensis. Next base: position 34,735 of record CADDXX010000841.1, read on the forward strand.
TTATTATTCTGCTTTGGTTTGGGTTGGGTGAGTTTTCAAAGATGTTACTACTCATAACAAATATGAGTTGAGGTTCTCATAATAGAGAAGGATTCATTTCCTGACAGAATTCTTGCAGTTGTATTCTCTGCATATTTTATCTGCATATCTTCACCAATCTGGGAAATCACATCAGTAGTGTCAGTAAATTTTCTTGTTCACACCAAGCATGGMAATTTTTTCTAATGGATTAAAGAACTCTGTGTACTCTTAAGACGTAGCTGTTGACTGATGGCATGCCTTCCAAAATAATTCTTTTTTGTATGAATGGTGCTTAAAATACCATCTTAAGTCAGCATTTAAACTTAATCAAAGTTTATTTCCATAGTATTTAAGGAYTTATTTTCTGTTTAATCTATTCTCTTATTCTGAAATGCTATGGGCAAAAAAAAAAAAAGGTTAGATCTTATTAATTTTCTCCCAGAAGAGRATAAATATTAAATCTTAATGTCAGAGAAGAAAAAACAAATAGAAAAGGGGATTGAGCCAGACCTGTTTGTTGGTAGGAATCTCAACATATCTAGTATGTAATCAGAGGCTATATGATTTGCCGTTTTGTGTAGTTTATACAACTGTGAGTAATAAAGTTAAATATGTAAAAGGCCTTTCACTTTTATGAAGGCCCTTTGTCAAATCTCTTTAAGCTGAAGGAGGTAAAAAAACCTTTAATGTACTGCTGAAAAGTCATAGAATTAGAACCAAATACTTCTGTCTTCYCAGTGTGTGCTTGACAGAGGTCAGCGTCCTGTCTGGGTACCAGGTCAGCGTTGGTGTACTTCAGACAGACTGAAAGCAGCTCTAACTTCATCCTGCATGCTGAGACACAGTTGGACTGTGGAAGTGTGCTGGACTTTCTGTCCTTCCACTGTAAAATTATTGAAGAAGGTGAGCATATTTTACAGCAGCCTCCCTTCCYATATMGCAGTTTGATTTGTGTCTCGGAAAGAATGCATCCAGGAAAGACAGAAAGATTRGGTGTGGTACAAAACTCTCTCCAAGCCTTGTAATCTGCTTTATATAATTAATATGGAAAATAGTTTTAACTCTTACATTTTTCAAACCAGTGATTTCTTAGAACTGTCTTTTATAGAAATCTCTCATTTCTTTAAATCCCATGCTTATGTTCACTATCTGTGTTGTTTGTATCTGTAACCAGMGCCATCATGGGTTTGCACACCTGAAGGGCACTTGTAGACAACACWGTCATTCTGTATGACTATTATTACAGTGTTAAAGAAACAAGAAAACAAGAAATAAATCAAACAAAGGCACCCTGAAGGAGAGAGTGTATGTTTCTTCTCTCATGTAGTATAGCAGACCTGTGAATATAGCTGATTTATAAAAATAAGGTATGTGGAAAACAAATTTGCTGGTATTTAACTAAGGCTATTTTCATCACAGATATTTGAATTGTTTACTTGATACAGGAAACTGGCTGTACAATTTGCAGAACTTGTAATTTGTTTCAATTCATGYAACCCCATGCTTAGCAGTGGTGACAGAACAACAGAAGGAAATGTGACCTCAGTTGTATCTTATAGTTCTAAAAGTTGTTCTACACATGAAGAAATTAAATGAATTCAACTTAGTTTATAACATCATTGGGTTGGATATAAATACCTTAATGAATATTTAGAAAGCTATAAATGAAAGTTGAGTGCTTGTGACAGATAATCACTGAAGGACTTGAAAAATGTTAATAGATGAATAACAGAGCTAAAGAAACACACAGGAAGCTTCGACTAATGAAGTTGAGGGTTTACCTTAAGGAAAAATAAAGTTTAATTTTTTTTACAGCTTCTAAAGTCTAGAAGTAAAAGACATCCTAAGCCCTGCAGGTTCATATTTCTACAACCTCATTCATTAAACAGGTTCTTTAGTGATAAATGAAGAACTRTTTAGTGCAAATAAGTTCAAAAATTTGTATGAAGTAAGATAAATCTTWAGAAAGAAACATTCAAAAGGAACCTATGTTGATCTTTGGTAATTGGGGTTTGTAGACAGATCTATTTGATATKTAGAAAAAAAATCATTATCAAAGTATGCAACTAAATTAAATATAAAATATTTAATACACAGAAGATGAAAAAATGCATACAGAAGATGAAAAAATGTCATAAACACATATAATGGAATGAACTAAATGAAGTTTTAAGAGCTTTCATTGCTATCTCTAAAGCCTTTATAAGTTGAAACATAGAAGAACAGGAGAGTTAGACATATTATGAGAATATGTGCAAGGGTACCTTGGATAGAAAACTATTACAGTTAACTTCTGAGCATCTTTCTTTTGTCTGCTTTAACAGTAGAGCACTGGTGCTTAAATCTAATAAAAGGAAGAAATAAAAAAACCCACAACTTTTCAGAGAACAAAAATAAAGAAAATAGCTGAGAATTATAAAAAATGTTCTCTCAGTTAAAAAAAGTAATCCTTTAAATGACATGAAGGATTACAAGCCTTTACTGAATTTCCTCAGATCTTGACAGAGACCCAGATATGACTATTCAGCACCCATCAAGGTCAATGAAAGATCCTGATGAGATGCCAAGAGTTCACTGAAGGAATTGGTTGAAAGAATTAACTCAAGTTTTACTTTCAGTACTTATAAAACTCATATTTTGGAGTTGGAAGGAATCATGGAATTGGTTGTCAGATTTGTAATGAGGACCCTTGAGGAGGAGAATCAGTCGATTCCATGGAGAGGTGAAGAAAATGYTCCTATGTTCCATCAAGAGTACATTGCTTATGTCAAGAGACAGAAACAAGGTAMTCTTGAAGGAACATAGCAGTTTTCTTCTGCCAGAAAATTCCTTTCAATGTTTAGAGTGAGATGCATTCAGAAATAGTTCCTCTAGACACTGACCACTCCCCRTGAGTGGTGTAGAATGATGGAGCCTGGACTTTAAAATGAAGAATAAAATCCTGAGCAACAAAAAACATGAAAATCAGAAAAAGAGCACAGATATGCTGTGAGGAGAATCTGATGGAAGACAGCCAAACTGCACACTTATTCAAGAAGAAGAAGTTCTCAAGCAATCCTCCTGGTTTGCAAATATAAGGATTTGTGATGGAGAAGCAGCTGGAATCCAGGCACACTTTCTTAGGGTAGCAAAAATAAATCCAGATACCTATTYAGAGACACTGAAATTGCTGTCCCTTAGGTCTTAAAATCCCAAAGTATATCATACATTATTCACCACTCTAAATAGAATGTAAGATTCCAAATAAAATATTTTGGCAGACTCTGAAWAAAATGAAGGACCTGAATAAATGTTAGGATTACTTTAAAGAAAATTCTCAGCCTACTCACAAGTTGGAACATATAAATTGGACCCAATTTCTAAAGTGTGAGATGTATTAATTATTAGAACTTCATATATTACTTTTTTACCCTCCATTAAAATAATTAAAGTGTACTAATTGAGGTGGTATTGTGTGAAGTTACATAAAAGAAAATTCTCAACTAAAGAGAGCCTTTTAAAGGCTGTTACCACTAAATGTGATTAAAGTCTGATTTCTTCCATCAGGACAGATGATGAGCAGCAAATTGCCTGCAGTACTTGCAAATTGAACAGAAAAACCTTCTTATTGACCACTTAAATTGTTTTAGAGCAGATTGATACATCTCAGTTATTTATGTGAAAAAATATCAAGAGAATAAGCCTCTCATTTACAAGAAATCCCAAGTGGTAACTGCCTGGAACACAGAAAATAATCACAATATCAATCCTCTACCCAACAGCACATAGATTAGATACAAGCATCTCTTGAACAGCATAGCCAATAGCATGCAGCGGGAAAAGTGTGGCATAAAAGCAATTTATGAAAGTTAGGGTCAGAGTCTTCCACAAAAGGGTGGCTGAACARGGAAAACAAGCAACACTTTGGGGAGGTATGTTAGGTAAAACTGCAAATATATTTTTAAAAACTAAGGAACCATTTTGAGCAATAATTTTCTGAAACCACATGAAAGAAAGTTCAATCTTGGTTTTCTTTKAAAATAGGAAAAAGATTCAGCTTGACACATTTCTGATTAGCACATTAGGAACTAATCCTGACTGTGTCATGACATAATGCTCAACATTCCTAACACATAAAAAAACTCCCTCATTCTACCATCTGCTACAAAGCTTATCAAGTTCAAAACAGTACTGCATTATTAGCCTGTCTGCTAAAAGAATTATTGTTGTCCAGCAGAGAGAGAATTTATTAGTTCTTAAAGCTATATTTTTTCATTTAAACAAGAGCAGCAGCTGGAATTTGTCTGAAATTGCAATTCARATGATTTTTGTCCAAATTAAAATACCTGCACAAGGTGCATAAGGAATGAGCATCTGGAACACATTCCAAATATGTTATCATTTTACTGCTGAAATATTTAGATTCATTTAGCCTCAAATACTACAGTCCTCAATTAGTATGTAAAAGATAGATAGATAGATAGATAGATAGATAGATAGATAGATAGATAGATAGATAGATAGATACACATTATCTAGTTGAACATGAATTATTGCAGTGAAGGCTGGATTAAATGGACTAGGTCTTTTCCAACTGAAACTGTTCTATGATTGGATAGAAGGACAGATGGATAGACGGATGGATGGATGGATGGATGGATGGATGGATGGATGGATGGATGGATAAAATCTGTAGTCCTTTTCTGTGGCCTGAATGAAGTCACTGCATCCACCTTCATGTCACTGGGAATATTTGGAGAGCTATCCTAGGGTACAAGAACTGTGGAAGACAATTTCCTTTAAAATGCCAATGTGAAGGGTACTTTATGCGTGGTGCAGCTGCTTGAGGCTAGACAAAAATGTTCCTTGGTRTGGGTCTATAGCTTAAAGAATTTTAATGAAGCCTAATAATGCACCAAACAGTCCAATGACATTATCATGACCTGTGAAGATCACTAGAAGACACTGATTTATACCAAGACTTCCTTTCAGCACCAAAATTGTTCAGAATCTTAAAGACATAATTATATCTCAGATCTCTGAGATTCTTCAACTCTGTCAAAGCTTTACACAACATCACTCCTGTACCATAAGGGCTTTAGCATAATGTCTTCCTATCTGGCAAAATATCAGTGCTATTAGAATATTATAAATTATATAGAACAAATGCAGATAATAAACAATAATGTGTGCTGAATAGGCCAGTATTTTCYCAAGAGTTTGTATTGACTTTATGTGGAAAAGCAAGGGAGCTACAAGGGTGACTTCTCTGAGAAGCYGCTAGATGCTTCCCTTATGTCTGAGCCAAGGCTGTGACAATCAGTGACAGTGTGAGCWTCTCTGGGATAAAGTATTTAAAAAGGGAAAAAAACTTCTGTGCAACAGCACCTGGAAGAGAGATGTGAGACTACGTCAGAGAAACAGTCTGGCAGACACACAGGCCAGTGAAGAAGGAGAGGAGGAAGTGCTCTAGATGCTGAAGTACCCCGCAGTCTGTGGTAAAGAACATGGTAAGACGGGCTGTGCCTGGGCAGCCCATGGTACATGGGTGCACTGGAGAGCCACCTGCAGCCTGTGGCCGATCCCACTCTGGAGCAGGTGGATATCCAAAAGAGGTGTGATGCTGTGGGAAGCCTGTTAAAAATCCTCTTCCCCTCTCCCCTCCTGCAGCTGTGGTCCCGGCTCGGTGTGTGTGGGACCTGCCGGGTGCTTCCACTTCGGGAAATACTCAGCGGTCCTGTGCATGCGAGCAAGCCTGCAGGGTGGAGAAGGGTGAGGTTCTAACAGCAGTAAAGGGTTTCTCRGGGTAAGGATGAGGGAAACTGACTTCCAGCAGAACAGCAGTTTATTGTGAGCTGCACGCCGAAAGTGTGGAACAAAGATTTACATCCATTTTTAAAACTTCCCCAAGGGCGGGGATAACTTGGAACTGYCCAATGAGACACAGACAACTGCGGAGTGACATAGTGACAACMACCAATAACTTTTAGACTTCTACGCATATAGAAATCCTCATTAAAACTTCCCGCTCGCCCCAGGGGAGCAGAGCCCACGGTGCCAGCACCCTGGGCGCCCACAGAAGCCCATGCTGGAGCAGGCTCTTTACAGAACCTGTGGACCCATTCTAGGTGGAGYCACACTGGGTCAGGTTTGCTGGCAGGACTKGTGCCCCTGTGGRGGACCCCCATGCTGGAACAGTCTGTTCCTGGAGGACYGCACCCCRTGGAAAGGACCCAGGCTGGAGCAGTCAATGAAGAACAGCAGCCCAATCAAGAGCTATTGGAGAAGTTAATGAAAGRCTGTTTCTTGTGGGAATTACCCCATGGTGGAACTGGGGGAGAGAGTGAGGAGGAAGGACCATCAGAAGCAAAGTGTGATGAACTGATCATAACCCTCATTCCCTGTCCTCCTGTACAGCTCTGGGGAAAAGAGTTAGAGACACAGGGAACAAATATGAGCCCAGGAAAAATGGAGGGATRGGGGAAAGYSTTTTAAGATTTAGTTTTTATTTCTGACTCCCCAATACTGATTTACATGACAATAAATTAGATTAATTTCCCCCAAGGTGAATCTGGTTTTGACCATGATGGTGACTGGTTCTTGACCTCTGTCTGTCCTTATCTTAGCTTCTGAGCTTTTCTCTATATTTTCTTTCCCTGTCCAGATGAGGAAGTGACAGACCAGTTTTGGTGTTCCAACACACCACATAGATATTAGGTTTTCTCATGTGTGCACTGTTTGTATTACCACAGTCAGTCCAACAGGCCTTTACAAGAACCTTTCCTCAGGAGTCAGTAACTTGCAACTATTTAAACTCTGTGATTTTTCTTCTGCTGAGATTGAGAAAGTTTCTCTGCCAGTTACGTATAACAAGAAATATAGGTTTATATGAAATAGTCATTTTAGGTACATGGCAATATATATATGGACATAAGAGGTTTCCAGATAGAAACTATCTTTGGTCTTAATATCAAAAGAATTGCATACTCTTCCCTCCCCTCAAGTGYTAAAGAAGCAACTTTTATAAAAAAACTTTTCAGAAATGTTTCTGTTGAAAATGTTTGCTATTGTACCTTAGCTACAGAAAGAAAYCTTTAGTTTGTCATGGTGCTCCCTGAACATCCCCAGGAATGAGAGCAATCATTTTGACAGAAATGATCAGGAATGAGATTAATTTTACATAATTTCAGTCATCCAAATCTAGGGCAACTAGTCTAAGCTAGCTGCTTAAGATCCCTGTGCAAGACAGGAATAGAAAGAAAAAGAGGCACAATGTTCCTCATGCCATCTCTCAGATGCTGTTTTTGGGCAGGGTAAACCATCCACCAGCAATGCACAATTTCTTCACGTACACAGTTAATTTAGACCACATAAGTTAGCTCTCAAATCTCTCTCCAAAGGAGAACTCAGACGTGTTTCATAGTCCTCACCTAAACACTAATAGTTATCAGCTGTTTAATAGAATGGCTGACTAACTCAGTAAATTTCAGTGACTGTGGCACTTACTTGGTGCTTGTTGCTCCTCTGACTCCAGAAGAAATTATCACAGATCCTATGTTATCRTGGATATCATTACTGCTGTATTCTATTTCCCAAATTTGTTTTAGAAAAATGAAATATATTTCAAAGGAAAAAGWTGCTCTGAAGACACTTATGACTATCAGAGGAGGCAACCATGTTTTATCATGCCCCATACCCCAAGCTATATGTAGTTGTAACTAAAGATAAAATTAAAAAGGAGGAAAGGAAGTTAAAAAAAAAATTCCTATTTTTTTCTTTCATCTCTGTAATTCCAACCCAGCCATTAGCTTTTACAAGGGAACATATGGCCAGTATTTATTGAGAGAAGCYACTATTTCAGATACCAGAGGACAGTGTAGGGTCCCTTCTGTCATACTCTTTTGTCAGTGCAACAATTTTCAACAAATCTCATACAGGAGAGTAGAGTAAAGGCAAGCAGCTCTATTACTGAATGTCAACAAAGCAGTATAGATGGAAAAAATTATCTCATGGTCTTAAACTGGTTGAAACTGCCCTTGATAATTCTAGTTTGATTTTTGCAGCTCATAACATGTACATTACCACACGTTAACTCTTTTGGCTGCTGATACTTCTTACGTTTACCTTATCACAGGTTACTGTGATACACCCTGGGCAGCAGGAGGTGTAATAATTACACCTGCTGACAACGACATTGTGTCCTTCCCTGCAGAGCCAAAATAGTTGGGAACACAAAGAATAATTGCACGTATCTTTATGTTCGATTGCATAGGAACAATACTTTGACAAGGCCATTATTATTTTTTTGAGGAATGAGTCCACAATTAGTAGATGAAAGTCAGGAAAAGATCACAAGAAACAGTTAATTCAACAGTACAGTACCATTTCTCCTGAGTACTTTTGATTCAAATCCATTTTCCAATGTTTAGCTGAAAACTGTAATAGATATTAAGATGTTGCTGCAGAATTCTTTATGTTAAAATATTGTCAATTGCTTCTCTTTCTGTATTTCTGTTACAAAACAAGTTTTATAATATTTAGTACAGCACTGCTGTATTCTAATTTTCAACTTTAAAAGGGCAAATTTATGTATGGCTTTGAAATTATAATAAATTGACATCCATATTTACTCTCACTCCTTATGTTTTCAGCTGTAGCAATGTTACAGATCATAAGTTCTTTCTGCCTCTAATGCCTAATCACCCAGGTGATAATTTATCCTGGAATATCGAGGTGAACACACCCTACCCAATACATCATTGCTGCAGACCTGTCACATATTTCATACACTTGTTGAAGGTTCTGTTCTTTGTCCTGTGCTTTCAAGCTCACTGAGGCAGTAGGATACTCCTTTCTCCTTTTCTGTCCTCTAGAATTCGAGCTCCTGAATACAAGAGACACAGAGCATGCTGTATTTATTGAGAATTTTCTTCAGTAGCTGTCTTTTGAGTCGGAGAAGGCAGATACAATGTCTGAGACAAAAGTATGCTTTTGTGAATATTGAATAAAAATTATCTTTGATTTCTGTATAGTATTTTTTGCTACTTTTATTAAGAATCATTGGCTTAAATCTTGCTCCTTTGCATGTGGGAGAAGGGTTTTATTTAGACGTAAAATCCTAAGGTTGCAGAACTCTGTTGCATGCAGACACAACTATCAACAGTGTGGGAATAGACAGAATTTGGGTTGAGATGACTGTAGGAATTTTCTTAATATGAATCTACTGGMAACTAATTTCTGTGGTAAAAGTTCTGCAAAATTTCCACTATATATTTCCAGATGTAAACACATGAGAGAGTTCTTTAGGTATCAATTTGCTATCTAAATGTGGCTCTGAATATGTGATTGTCACATGAGTTCAAAAATATATTTTTTTAATCTGATTGATTTTGAGTATGACAATGCCTAAAGCCTGCATCACACCAAAAATACCAAAACTTATTTTTACATGTTTTTGGTTTTTTTTGTTCTTAACGGAGATCTGTAACAGCAGTTAAAATAAATATGGAGAGTGAGTAAAACATTGCTGGAATTTTCTACCAATTCCAAATTACAAATGTATCTACCAGCTCCAAAAACCAAGTACCATTGYTCAGATTTCAAAGGTCCAATGCAGAAGCCATTTTTGGGCACCTTTTGACATCACCACACCCTTAACCATTATAACCAATTGAATCAATTTTATGTTCAAAAAAACAGCCCCCAAAACCCAACCCACCTTAGCTTTTCAATGTGAACTGATAACTATATAATTTTTGTTTTTTCTTTTCACTAAAGTACTTTGAAATCAAGAGTTCAGAAATTAATAGTGTGGTTTTATAGAGATATGTCTGAGTGTTTTTATCTAAAGCTTCATCAATGGTAGAACTACCAGAATAATTCCCMAAAATTTTTGCTACTATAGATTTCTGCTCAATTTGTGTGTGTGACAATGCCTCTTCTGAAGATTTTTGTTATATGTCTGTAATGACATCACAACACCATTCATTTATTAATCAGAACATGGTGGCATTCCCAGGCATCAGTCAGGTATTTTGTTTCTTCTGTTTTAAACAGATTTTGTGTTGAGTAGCTGAAGAATGTGAACTTCCCAGCAGTGTAATTGGAATGAAAAGCTTGTAACAGCAGGTGCTTTAATCTTGTTACAGACAAATAACAAATTTTAGAAGAAATGATATAATTACACTGGTCAAATGTATGAGAGGGATCCAACAGCTTCRCAATTTTAATCTATCAAAATTACTGTATTAAAGGGATCAAGACAAACAGCTTTTCTTGAGCAAATGAAGTCAGATAATAAAGAATTGTGGTTTTAATGTGAGGTGTTATTCTTCCACTTTTCCACATATTTTACTTGAAGTGTGTTTCTGAGTTTTATTAGCTTTGACTTTTAAATTAAATATGAATCCTTCACAGTGCAATTTTGAAAACTGYAAGTCTGTCACAGAACCTCTTTTCATTTTACAGTGTTTTCTAGTTCAGAAATATTCATACATATTTAGTGTTATTAGCAGAATTATTTCCACCTACAGTAAGAATCTCTGCCTCTTTCAGATCATTTAGATAGGCTGGATTTATTCTCCATGTAAAATTCTGTATCACAGTCAGCAGTTCTGAATTTTTTTTTTTTTTTGGGGTAATTCATGACCATAATTAAGACCAAAATGTTTTATCGCAAAACCTGAATATCTTCAATCTGGCTCCATATTCTGGAAAGAATACTTGTTTCATGGACGTTTTAGTTCCTYTATCTAATTTTCTATACCCTTTGAAGTGTAAGAGAATTATAGTGACTATTATAGTTGATCAATGTAATTCAGAGCACATACTCCTGCCATTTTATTCCAATATAGGCAGTACATCTTTATATCAAATAAAAATGCTCCAGTTATATGACACAGCCAGAGCTCTGGTAATATGAACCTTCTAAACCATCATAAATATGTCATGTAAACATATTTTCTCAGACACATCAGTAAACTGAATTTGAATAAGCCTTTCCAATCACTAGATGGTTGTGAAATAAAATTACAAGATTTCYTATCTGGAAAACAGTCCTATTAAAATAAACAGTGTACTAGAAGGGAGTCTAGAAGAACAATTGTCCTGTACTCTGAAGCAGCTAAATCAAGATAGTCCATACTACGTGACTTTTGGTTTCCAACACTCACTGCCAGTAAGAACACTTAAAATGACATTTTCCAGTGGAAAGGGCAGAAAATTTCAATAGCTTTGTAAAGAATTCAATAATTGTTAGGAAATCAGTCTTCCATCCAAAGAGGGTAACATCATTGGATATATACCTGGTTTTGGTTCCTTAATTTGTACAACATTAGCAGAATTAAAAAGATATCTCAACTATAGATTTTTTTATTGATCTTATTTTAATGAAGCATTCAACTGTTTCAGATGAACAAAYATATTTTTAGAGTCATGGAAACATAGAGAGTGACTATAATATCTTTACATTATGATTAGTATAATTGGTTTAAAAACCTTGTTTCTGYCCCACAGGAAATTCTGACATTGTAAAATTTATTTTTATTACTTGGACTGAAAAATGAAAGTGTAGATATTTCTTAATGTGGATAAATTTGAAAAAAATAATAGGTACTTGGACATTCCTGAATTTCATTTTCGCGTCTCTGTATTCCCATGTATTATAATTCCTATAACAGAAAATATCAATTTCTAATATCAAAGTGAAATTAAATATAAAGGTCAAATGTAATATCTGTTTCTTACTGTGCATTAGAAACCTAAAACTAAGGAAGCAATGCTGAWTAATTTATTTATAACAACCTTAATAGAATGAATTTATCTAGGGGTGATTTAATTCCCCTCATTTTGGTGTAAAATTTTGTTGAAATAGGCTGAATGTTGATACAAGATATATTGTTTTGTCAAGATTTTTTTCTTTAAATTTCCTTAAATTTTGATTAATTTTTCAGTAACTTATTATGATTATGGGATCACAAAGAGCATTTTTTTGGTTTGGTTCCAGGAAAACCAGCATGGCTCCAATCAGTGAAACCAGTTAATGTCAATTAAAGTTTTGCTGTGTGAATCTAACTCTTCTGCAGCAGACCTAGAAATATTTTTTACATTTTCTGTGAGTCCTAAAAAAAAGAAACAAACACCAAAAAAAAAAAAAAATAAAATACCCAAACCATTTGATAGATTGAAAAATTTTTGCCCAGTTTTCAATGGATAAGAATTTCCACAAAAATTCTGTTTAAGAAAAAAAAAATCTGAATTTAAAGTTGAAGGAAATTCCAACAAGAAAACTCAAGAGGTTTTTATTTTAAAAAGAAAAACTTCACTTTTGAGCCCTTATGTCTAAAGTGACCTCAATCAATTTCAGAAAATGCTCAGCTTATCTCAGGTTGCATTTTCAGCCTCATGTATATTTTAGCCGAAAATATTTGTCCTGTTCTACTTCTCAGTTATCTCCAAACGGTCTGAAAATAAAGAAGCTTGGTTTTCCTCCTTCTCATCTCACTTCCCCCCACACCTTGCTGAAATTGTTGATTGAACAATTTGGCTGAGGCTTTGCATAGCAACTGTGCTTCCGGTGCTGCAGCCACAGACGCGAGCGCGGCGCTCCCGTTCCGTTCCGCAGGCTGAGGAGCTGATGGTRCCCACAGACATGAGCCTACTTGATAAGCATGGTGTATTTAGGTGGGGACTGACTGCAAAGTCCTTTGAGGCCAGTTTTCTTACTTCTTTACTCCTTGTGGTTACCACTCTGACAAAGCAATTGGGGGCTGCTGAAGTGTAAAATGAGACTGATTCATCCCRCAATTCTCTTACAGACCCTGCTTGGTTTTCCTGCCTGTGGTTTTGAATATAGTAGGTACAGGTTCAATTCCTTTTAGGATTAACAGAATCTGGAATTTGATTTTGAGATGCTTTSACAGGGAATCAGTTCACAGGTAATGATATATAAATGAATGAATATATAAGACTCCACAGGTCTACAGCTTTAAAGTTTAATCTCCTATTATCCTCACTGGTATCCTTAAGTCTGTGTAGCCTGGAGCTGACCACGGCTATCTCTTTTCCTTAGGATGAGTTGAATTACTCTCCATGATTCCTTGGCTGTGCTGACTGCATTGTCTCTGCCTGTACTRGAGCTTAGAACCCTGATTCATTTGCAGAACCTTTCCATCATGACTGCCTAGAAGTGGATGCTTGAATTGGAGCTGAATCCTACCCCATATTTCTCTTTCTCGTCTTCCATTACACCTTTTAAAGATCCCAGTAACAACCCCATCAGTTCACTGGTCTGTAAGCATACAAAGTGAGCAAACTATTTTAAATTTTGCAGATTTTCAGGTCTGTGACTCTCCAAGATTGGAATAGTTTCTCTACATTTTGGAATAAGTTAGACATAGATATAGATTGTGTTTTTTCTAGACCAGTTTGTGAGAMAATGCATAAATTGAGGATTCTACTCTAATCGCACTACATTCACATTAGAACTGCCTTTATAATTTTGTRCATCTTTAGCTCTCTCAGAATAGCTCCAAAATTATTCTAGTAGTTTTAAAGCCAGTTCTGCTGATGCTTTTTTTTTGGTATGTGTGTGTGCATGTGCTGATTATTGTTGTTCTTTCTTCCTTAGGAATGTATATTTAAATTTCCCTGCTGCCTCACAGTTCCCACACAATGTTTGCTTGATTGCATATTCTTTGTGGCTTCATTTGGTTTGTCTCTCTAGTGGGAGGTCCTGCAAGCAATGTTAATAGACCATCCTCCCCAGAGGAATTTATGGATAATTTTCTTTGTCATCTGAAAGATTTATCATCAAAATATTAAACATGAATATGAAATTGAACTAAAATAAATCACAGCTTAATTCTACAGATGTACGCTGATTTATTTATATGTGGATACAGGACTCTGAGACCCCAGTTTTGCTTCAGACTTCTGCTGACAGATACAGGAAGGGAGCAATTTCAGCTAGGTGTAAGAGACTCTTTTATTCAGCTTACTATCAATATGAAGGGTCTTCCACAGTTTTGATGAGGCTTTTGGGCACAGATCCAGAAAAGTTTGTGAGCTGTGCCTGTCTGCAGTATTCAGACTACGTTAGGAACTTCATTTCACCAAAGCAACACTTAAAAGGTTGCTAGTGGGCCTCAGTAGGATAATCCAAACCAACTAAATCAGCAGTCTAGACCCTGTAAGTAGACAGTGGAGTGAAGTAAAACCCCTGTCAGGGTCTATGAGTACCTACTTTGGTTAGCAAACTATTTCTGTCCTTGACTCCTTGGAGCTTACAAACCTACTCCAGTGTTACAATGTCCTGGGTAAGGGGCAACTTAGAGCCAGCCAAAAAATAGGAGTTCCAGTCTCAGCTGAATCTTGGAGAGTAAGCCTTGCCTGGAACAGCTTATGACCTGAAGCCTTGTGTGTGGCTTTTTTTTCCCCATGAAAAAATTACAGTAATTTGTAGTAAACCCACGTCTTTGGTTTTCACTTTTCTTCTTTTTTTTAAAGTTGTAAAATTTTTCAGTATACTCAACTMTGAAAATAGGAGATTCTTATTGCTTAGTAAAGCAATGTAATTATTATTTTTCACTTCAGAAACAACAGCAAAGGCTACTGTTTGCTGGAGTTTATTTCCATATTCCAATGTATGTATCAAGGATTTCCTTATATCTGTCAGTACTCTCTGTCAGATTTTAGACTCTCTCCTGCTCTGCATAGACAAGACATTTAAGTTTCATTCAGTATTCAACAGTCTTCTTATGTTGCTTATTTTTTACTCACACAGAATAATGTACACAATGATTCTGACACACTATTAACACACATTTAAAACTTGCTAACCTTGCTTGCTGCTCCTCCTTGCACATCTCCTCTGTTTTARTTGACTCTTTTCCTGATATATGTAAACTCTACTTCAAACTTTCTCACAGCTAGTCATTGTTGTAATCTCAGATGTCAGACAACTCAATTTTGTTTAGAAATTTTGAGCCCAGACTCTGTTCCGTTCCAAGCATGTTCCTGTAAACGATAACAAACTAGCATCATGCTCCAAAAAGCTCACTGCTTGTCAATTTGTTTAAAAAAAAAAATATCTTCTAAATGTACTCTGAGATTTATTTTAACTCTGCACAAATAAATCCAACAACCATTACTATGATTTTTTAAGAAAAAAAGATTTGATGCTACTATCTGAAGAATTCATTTAAAGAGATATCATTTTGGACTAGGCATTTCTTCTGAAAAGGAAACAGAATTGTATATAGTTCACAGCATGAGTATTAAAATATTCTGCAAACAATGAATGAAGCTCCCAAATTTTTTATGCTTGGTATTTTGCTTTTTAAATGCCAATGTTATATCGAAAGTAGAATTCAGGTTTCTGCTTTCTTTATTTAGACACTTCCCTGTTATCATGGATTTAGTTCATCTTAAAAGGATGATCATGAGTCTCAGTGGTGTTTGAGCGTTTGCAGTGGTGATTAACAAAAGCCCATTTCTATTCTGAGGTGCACTGAAGTATGTAATTAAACGTTATTCTTTTTCTCCAGATTGGAGCTGAGTTTTGAAATAAGAATGGTTTGATTRAAAACTCAGTTTTGTGAAATTGTTGAGTTCTTCCCCAGCTAAATCCAAGTTCAAAAAGCTGATGATATAGTTAAAAGAGCCTGAGCTTAAACTATTCATGCTTACACTACCTTTAAACTCACCTGAATTCCTACAATTCACAGTAGCTGCACATTAATTTTAACTCAATTTAAAATATACAAATACCTTTGTTATGTTTATTTCCTTGGTGGACAACAGGCTTAACATGAGCCGGGGAAATGCACCCTTGCAGCAAARCAGGCCAACAGCCTCCTGAGGTGCAATGGGCAAAGCACTGCCAGCAGGTTGAAGTGGGCAGTCCTTCTCCTCTACTCAGCACTGGSGAGATACATCTGGAGTCCTGAGCTTACAGCAGGAGAAAGGATGAACATACTGGATCACAGAGGTGATTAAGAACCTAAAACATCTGTCATGATAGGTTTGGAGAGCTAGGAATGTTCAGTCTAGAGAAGAGAAACCTCATGGGGCTTATGTGTTTAAAAATATCTTTGACACTAAATAAAGAGGAACCAATCTCTCCTTTGTGGTATCCAATGATCCAAGGATAAGATGYAGTGGGCAAAGTTTTGATTCCACCTAAACATGAGACCAAAACTTCAGGGTTTTTTGGTGAATATGGTCAAAGTCTTGTAGATGTGCAGAGTGGTTGTGGAATCTACATCACTGGAGACACTTAAAACCTTGACTGGACACCATCCATAGCAGCCCACTCTAGCTGATCCTTCTCTGAGCAGGGGTGTTGGCCTGGCCCAGATGCCACTGCTGACCCTAATGCCTCAACGATTCCATCTGTTTGTGGTTGATTCACAGACTAAAAGGATGAAATTAAGTTCCATTGATTGCAGTAGTTCTAATGAAATCAGATGTCCTGCTGTGCCAGATGTGACCTCCAAGATTTACATGCTGAAAATCCTTTTAAATCTCAACATTTTTTTTGTCTTTTATGTTAGTATCCTTTCAAATTCTTTAATTTCAATTTTTTAAATCCTCTTCATCATAGAAAGCTCTGCCCGGAAATTATAATATTCCGTCTTAAGAGGAGAAAAGGCATATTTTTCTACCTTAAAGACATCTTTGCAAAGAAGGTCTTTTCTGAGGAAAAAATGTTACAGCAAGTCATCCATGATGATAAGATAATCTTTTTAACTGTAAGAGAACAAAAGATTGTTTAGTCCATCGTTTCTTTCATGCATGATATGAGTATTTTTGTTAGATTTCATACACTCCTTGGGTCAAGTTACTAACATATGTATAGTTTGAATTATTCATCTCAGAGAACCACATGGGTTTAGCAAGCAGATTTACAAAAGTCCTCTTCAGAACAAGAAAAAATATTGCAGAAGACATAAATGCTRCTGTATTATCTCAGTAAATATTATAAAGAAAGGAAGGAAGAAAAGATGATCAAATATTTTCTGTTGGCTGCATGTATTCCCTTGSTGAAGCAGCTGGTATTGGGTCTCAGAGGTGTGGTAATCTTCCTCTAAATATTGAATATTCAGAAGCAATAAATCAAGTTGCATTTTATTAGTTTAAGTTCTTAGAGCATATAGACTCTGCCTCCATCTAYTGACATAAGCAAAAAGATTATGTCAACAAAATTCCTTAGAGGTGCCTATCTATCCATTCTCTGCTTTGTTCCTTGTGTTCAGGATTGGCAGTTCAATTGTTCTGGTTTGTGACAAGAGTCAGCCCCCTGAGCTCTAATTTCCATTARTGGTTACTTCTAAAATATGTAAACTCCCTTTAACTTTAAGAATAGAGAAAAATAACTGGAAATAGCAATAGTGAWGCACATCCATGACTTARTGCTTGGATGGAAGGATGAAATATGCAGAAGCAGTTTTCACATGATACCATAATATGCTAGATATTATTAACATACACCAAATGTTAATRATAACCAATAATATTGGTTGAAGTTAAAGTGTACAAATTTCAGAAATGTTAACTAGTTTTTCTCATATTTATAAAGATATACCAATGAATAGGGCACGAGCATATTACATGAGCAACAATTTCAACAAGGTGATTTGTGTGATTCTGTAGTGGTTTTAATTTCAAAACTGATTCCTAAGAATTGGTTTCCAAAAGATTATATTTAATTTAATTATATTTAATTTTTTACAGGACAGCTCTCAGAAATGTAAATGAAGTGTAATCTGACGTCGTTTCTTTAAATACCAGTAACAGTGTCAAATAGGATAGCCAGAAGACATCAAAGCTTCTTTTAGTTGAACATCACATCTGCAMGATTTCAGCCTTTCCAGTTCAATCACTTTTGGTTTTTTGCCTTTATATTATTTTCTTTTATTGCTAATATTGAAGAATCTGAGTTTTGCGCAGATGCTTATGGATTCACTTTCTACCCCCTTCTGTTTTTCTTTGTCACTGGCTTATCAAACCATATATATAAAGACAAGGAGATTCTCCTGCCCATTGCACAAGGCTGGTCTCAAAAGGCAATTCACTCTAGAAGGGATCCATAGGAGTCAGTCACACCATCTGCAGTAAAGAMAATTACAGCCAGACCAGGAGTGAAGCAAGGAGTATTGCAGGGCAGGATTACAAACCTGTATAAGCCTGCACAATGCTTCTGTTTTGGACCATCTCTGGGGAGACTCCCATCTCATTTACCCCATGGTAAGCTAGAAAAAGAGGTATGTTTTGTAACTAAATACGTCATAGTCTGAGTCTGCTTGAATAAAATGACATGAGGCATGAAGGGCATTAAGCTCATAATTCCACTGTCTTTTGAATAGTTTGCTTTTACTTTTTTCCTAATAAACTCTGGTCTTCCCTGGAGTGCACATTTTTGTCTTGTCATAATATTTGAATGAGTCATTTCAGTGATTAATTCTGTCTATTATTTTTCTTCTCAGATTTATCTTCTGTCCTTCTGAGTCTGTTCCCTTTTTCAGGCTCTCAGAATCTCTTCCCATGTCARTGTTTTGTGGCTCTGACATTTACGCTTCAGGAAATACATGGACTGTGGATATTGAGGAATATAACTTTGTTTTTAAATTAACGTATGTAAATTTCAAAGAAAAATAACTTTTAAAAAATTTTTTCTTACTTTAACCTTTTTGATTAATTTAACTGGGAGAATTTGTTTAAAAAAAATGGAGCAAACTGCTTTTTTCAGCTGTCTGCCTTAGCAAGAACATACAGCACAGTCACCCCRTTGCMATACTCTCTGCRTTTTTCAGCTGTGGTTGTAACTTGTGTCCTGGCTTGTGCTGACCTTTGTAYGACAGACAGTTAACAGCTTTCATTCCCATTTCCCCAGTACAGTCAGACACTAGGCACAGCATCACCTTATCAGATCTGGTCTGTTTCTTCAGGACACACTCTTACCTTTTTCARATTCTTGGAGGCCACTCAAAATAGTCAGTCCTTTTCTTAAATCCACAAAAGAAAGCTGTAATATTGGATAAATGGTGAACATGTCAGGTGTAGATTAAGAGGCCAGAACAGTGTTTGTCTTCCCTGTGCCAAAAAAGTAATTCCTGCAAGAACAGAGTTCAGTGATGATTTCCCTGGGGTACCATGGTTCTACATAGAACAAGACTGTGACAGCTACTTAGTCTAGTCCCACCTCCCCACTTCCCATATGTTGCATCTGTCCTTGAAAAGGACTTCCTCCAGACAAAGGGCAATTTGAACTTCTTTGGGCATGTACAAAACTCTATTTATGTCAGTGTGCTCATTACAGGAATATTAGGTCCACATGTTTAAAAACAGATGAAACCCAGAAAAAGCCCAAATACCTTAAACATTATCTACTCCCAGTGGCATCCATTTATGCACTGGGGAGAAACATTAATGGACAATCAGAGAATCCTCTAAGGCAGTGGAAGTACACTGAATGATCTCTCCTCTTAGAAGGACTGCTGTGASAGTGGTCTTTGAAAACCAGAATCAGTTACAGCGGAAAGGCACACTCTGTCTCAGTCCTTGGAGAAGTTCCAGGAATTCTTCCCTCTCTTATTTTCAGTTGCTTAAATCCACACTTAAAGAAACCTGCTGGACTTTGTTGTGTGCTTCTTGTCTACAAAGTTTTTTTTTTATGGATCCTCAGAGCAGTGAAAACAGTTGGGGTTTGCTAGCTCTAAACAAAGATCTTGATTCCTTGTTGAACTATAAAAGATCTGGCACCTCTCCTCATAAAAGCCTCCTTGTATCATGCAGCTACTGAATTGCAGACAGAAATTTCTCACATGAGAGCTGGCAGGCAGCAGTGACCATCCCACTCTGAGGCTTGTACTCCTGAGAGCAGGAAGAAGGAAGCAAGTTCACTCAAGACTTCTCTTACCTTTCACTTGGAAGAATCACTGTGTTTCTGCAAGATGTGATTGCTCTTCTAGTAAGAAATCTCTAGTGATATTTTAATTGTACAAAAAAGTTGTATATTTGTTGTTATTGTCTGGGTTTTTTTTTTT
>CADDXX010000841.1:62230-142838 GCA_902810485.1 Alauda arvensis
GGGAAGAAGTATGGTCCACAGGCAACCAAGAACATAGAATTAGTTCAATTTTTCTCTACATGAGTCATTGCTTCTTTCACTAACTACATCTGTAAAATGCAGATTTTGGTCATAGTWATTACTCCTTGAAAAAAATATCTTGAAGTGGCTTGCAAAGAAAATTACGTATCAATCTATGTTAGGAATTTGYATTGTTCAAAAATTATGCAGATATATTCAAAGTCAAACACTGAATGGTAGTGTTTTGCTAAACTTCACTGCAAATTTTAGTTAATTAATCCATGTATATGAAATATTTTATTTTAAAAATCAGTTGTAATTTAAAGTAATTAAATATTTTAAAATGTTAATGCAGTTTCTTAGTAACTAGATACCATTCAATTATCATCCTTGAAAAATCATTAATAGTTCATGATTGGTGACATTTTGTCTTCCWCATTAACAAAACATGATTCATAGTTTTCTTTTGTCTTCTTTTACCAYTATTAGTTCAGAAAAGAAAGTGAGTCAAATCAGTAGATATAACTTTATTTTACTTGAAGCTTAATTCAGCATGAAGGTCATACTCAAAAGTGAAGCGACAAATTGAAATAACAAGGTATAAACAAAGCACATATTTTTCCCATTATTTCACTGATATAGAAATAAAGTAAATTGTACATTAATAAGAAAAAAAACAAAATATTTTCCCCACCTTTTTTTTTTTTTACCTGGCAAAATTCCTTTTGTATACAAGAAACTTGACTGCATATATTTATCTCCTTGGAGAGAGACTGAAGACAAAAACCATGTGACAGATGTTAGTCACATTGCTTAATGTACTACTGGAACACAGTCAGAAACTATGGTGATGAGCATGATATAAATAATCTATATAGAAGAGAATCCTGAAACCATTCCTCTGAGCAAATATTCATTAATTTCAATTAGACTTTTATCTAGGTAATGATTAAAATGGGCAGATTACCAGGTTATAGATATTATTATTTTATTTTATAATGAGTAAAACCATCAATATATTATTCCTAAATTTGTTCTCAAATGCTTTCTACTTACTTTCTTCAAAAAAGGTGAATTTACTAATCAAAATGTTCATGATGAATGGCACCACCACAGGTAATAAATGCTCTGGAAGTGATACTAACTATCAGTTTAATTAATGACCAAAATTCTTTTTATCAATTCACACTACCTGTTGGCCAGATTGTGGTCAGCACAGTAGCATGGCTGTACAGGGTCATTCAGCTGGGGGTCATCTCAGCTCAGACTTTTTCTGAGCTTATGGAGCTGTTTCAGCTTCTGTCTAATTTGTTTCTTCTCTAGATAGAAGAGTCCTAGCTCACTCTATATGACTCAGTTTTGTTCCTTTTGGAAATAAACACTCATCTTTAATAATTATTGTTACTACAATTATTTTGCTGATAATTTCTAATTCTGCTCTATTCTTTTGAGTATGAGAGGACAATGGGAGAGAGGTCAGAACTGTGTTTTAAAGGCATTCATGATTTATGCAACAGAGAATTATCCTGTTCACTTATTTTATTTTTTTTTTCCCTGACAGTTACTACCATTTGGTTTGGGTTTTTGCCTGTTATTCAGCACAGGACTGACATATTTGTGGAGCAACTCTCATTATCTCAAGATTTTTCTTCTGAGAGGTAGCACTTAGCTTGGAGCTCATCATTTTATATGTGAATTTGTGGGTTTTTTCCTCTTGTGCATCACTTTGCATTTTTCTGCACTGCATTTCATCTGCAATTTTATTGCCCAATCAGCCTCATAAGTTTCTGCAGCAATTCTTCACAGTCAGTCTGCATTTTTCCTATTCTGAATAATTCAGCATTAACAGCAAACTTTCCAAGCTCCCTACAAAATAACTTTTCTAGGACTTGCATGAAGTKATTGTAAAGCACAAGTCTCACCTCAGCCCCCTGTAAAATCCATAGTGACGTGGTGTGATGTGTGGAGTGTCCTGCACAGGGCCAGGGGTTGAGCTTGCTSATCCTGAKGGGTTCCATCCAACTCAGCATATACTATTATTGTAAGAGTCCATGATTTTCTTTAAAAGGCTTGAGAGATGGCATTGTSAAATATTTTGAAAATACAGGTAAACTATATCAACTAAATCACTCTTATTTTCATATTTGATGACTTTGTCACAAAAATACTAAAACATCCACAYCACATAACTCTTCTCTGCAGAAAACATGCTGGTTTTTCCAAGGAACCTTCATTTATCCAGATGCCCACTAATTTTGTTGTACATTTTGACTAATAATTTACCTAATATGGACATCAGGCTTAGAGAATCTAGCTGCCCCAGTGTCCCCAGAAAATCTCTCATAYACCATCTGCTGTGGATATGTGGACGTGCTGAAAGAATTCAAATAACACCAAATATATTTTACAGGGAGATTCCAGGCATTTTGTTGCCCAAGGCGAAAGTTGGATATTTGTAGAAAGGAATGCAGTAATAAGAACAACTCATTGAATATTTTGATCAGGATGCAAATTGAAAAAAGATTACTGATATCATGACATCTTGAGTCTGAACTATTTTTGAAAGAAAGTGGACATGATTAAGTTATTTTGTGCTATGCCCAGATCCCATAGAGTCTCCACTTATGGTACTTMGAACACCAGCCAGAACCCACCTGTACAATTTGTATTTCAGGGTTTATAGATATTGTKATTATGAAGGCCATGAAACAGGTATTTGGACACTTTACTGAGTTGAAATAATTTCTGGAGAGATACTGAAGCAGGATTTCAAAGCTGAATGTGCAGCCTAAAATGTCTAAGTAGATGGCCAGAGTTTACATTCTGTTATYGAATGTTACTCATGTGCCTATGAGCTATTTTAGATCCTTGTCCAAGATCCGTTGGTTTCAGAATGGGAAGAGAAAAGCATATTTTCCATTCTGTTTTTTRCTCTCATTGAGATACAATGGTCAGACATAGGTATTTCCACTTTGAAGGCACAGACTGAATGTGAAATTTCGTGTAAATCCTCAGAAACGTTTTTTTCCCCCATTAATAACAGGAGGAGAGATGTGTGATACAAAAATACCCCATTTATTCAGATTTTTGTTTTCGTAGGAATTCCCGTTGAGTGTGCTGACATCTTGTGGCTGGATGGATATTTAAACGTGTCATGTGTGCGCTGAGGGGACGCAATTCCTGCGCAGCATCCTGGGATCTCCAGCTCTTCTTGAAGTTTTCAACCAAAGGCTCCATGCTGAGAAACTGAATTTGACTACACAGCATTGACTGTTTTTCTTCTTTCTCAGTTGAAAATTCTCAGAAAATTATTTGTTTCACCTCAAGCCCCATWTTTTTTGGGGAAAAAATAAGTGTACATTACTTTCATGTACATTTATTTTCTTCAAGTCACATAGTCATTAAAGCTCTGTGCCTGAGACAGGGACCAGAGCTTTATGGTAGTGATAGCAAAAGTGTTAGCATGTGTTTTCTTAGTGAACTGCTCTTCTTTGACTGGTTCTTGGCTTCCTTTTGTGTCCAGATGTTAGCAGAAAGAGGGAATGTTGTGCTGGTTTTTTTCCACAGCGTACAGGATGGATGGCTGTGCTGCAGTACTTCGAGATTTTTTTTTGTTTGCTCTTTCTAAAAAATATATCCCCCTCAAGCCCTTCTTGTCTCATCCTTTTACAGTCTAAAAATTACTTTTGTCATTGGTGTCTTCTGGCTATTATGTTTCTGCACGTTGCTCCTCCTTTATATTCTCCTACCCACTCTCTCCATCTTTRAAAAATCTGTCTTCTTTTACTAGCTGTAGTTTTTGGCCCCCTGTTCAAATTTCTTYAGCAGAGAATTTGTTGTGCCTGCCTGCAACACAGCAGCTGATTCCACAACCAAATTTAYCAGCTTTGATGCTGTCATCCTGCTGTGAGTGCCAAGGTGAGGAGCAGAACCTGTGAGAGTAACTCAAGGGAAGCTGAAAAGCTGCTCAGGGCTGCTGGAAATATCTCCATGCTGAAGGCCCAGCAGACAGGACAACTGCAGCTGTTTACAGAGCAGAGACTTACAGCAGGTGATGCAGAATCTGTGGCTCTTCTGGGGTTAATAAGGTACTTCTGAGGACCAGGGTAGAGGTTCTGTGGGTAGTTGCTGCCCCAGGCATAAGGACTGGCATCCRCTGCGCTCGGTGTGAGAATTAGACACAGAGGCTCAATGTATACAATCTGTCTCCCCCTGTTTATGTTCATGATTCATCTGTGCCTACATACTTTTGTGAACAGTATGCTGCACTATGTTATTAAACACAAAACTGTGTACATAGCTTCTGGGATTTGTATGGATGTCTCATAAGAAGAAAAAAAGGGTTTCAATGAAATCCTGCCCATATGGCAGGTCAGCATGCATTAGTCTCCACTTTTCTGATGTGCTGTTCTGAAGAACCATTCAGAGAATTTATCTAGCCAGCKCTACAGGAAATTTCCATGCAGAAGAGGATATATACACATATGCTTCATTATGATTTGATGACATTTCCAAAAAGGTGGTGAATCAAAAACCAGAAGAAAGGCAATGTAATCAAAGTATGCTCTTTGTCCAGCATATTCTCAGTAAAAGTGGAAAGCTTACAGATATCAATTTAGAAAGTGTACTTATTACAGATAAAGTAAATGGAAGAGAATTTAATGACTTGATAATCTYAATCTTTTTAGGCAAAAATGAATTATTATAACTAGAAATGAGAAAAATCTTCATACCTTCAGGAGATTTTTGCAACACAAATCTAGTAGTTACACTGTCAGAAGTTATTTGGGAAAATGAGGAGATCAACTTATTTGTGAAGTCAAGACAAGAATAAATAAATGGATCTGGGGTGAAATGCACACATCCCAGCAAAATCGTTACTGCTCTTAACACACTGAATTTTGGCACTTTCACTACCAATGAATCATATGATTAAGGAATGCTTTTATAAAAGAAAGATACAATTAAATGAGAGGCAAATAGAAAACCAAAACCAGATCAGTTCCCTTGAATTTTTCTCTGCAGAAAATACTACCCTTTTTTTTTCCCTGGATTTTTTGATGAGTAATAAAATTGAAAAGAATCCATTTTGGTTTTGGGTTTTTGTTTGTTTGTTTTGGCTTTATTTGTTTTGATTAGCTGTGTAGCTTTCAGGAGATTTAACCTGCTTTGTAGTTGTACAATCATAAATGTTAACCTTATTTCAAGAACTTTCTCTAAATCCATAAATAAACAATATTTCTTTAAAGATGTTTTAATAAGGTTTATGTGGGATAGAAGTCAAGCTTAGACTTTGCAGAAGCCTTTGCTCTGGAAAATGAACTCTATGACYAGAAAAATTATAGTTCCAAAAGTTCATTTGTAAGCTTTACTGCATAACTGCTATATTAAAGTTRCTATAGTAAACCTTGTTCAGCTCTTTATTATCAGCTAAAAATATCTTCTTCACTTGTAACTCACCAACTGTAAGGAAAAGGAAATACATTTTTCCGTTACTTTGCCAATGCTTCCTAGAGTTTTTTTTTCTTAAACTTTACACATATTAATATTAAACATAAATTTTTCTTGTTCTGATCTCCTCAGTAAAAGACAAGGAACTACCAGAGAGTGTCCAGCAGAGGCCACAAAGATGATGAAAGTCTGGAACATCTCTGTTATGAGGAAAGCAGGGCTTGTTTAGTCTGGAGAAGGCAAGACTGAGAGGGGATCTCATCAATATACACAAATATCTCAAAGGTGGGTGCCAAGAGGATGTGCCAGACTCTTTTCTGTAGTGCCAGCAACAGGATGAGAAGCAGTGGCAATAAACCGAAGCACAAGAAGCTTCACCTCAACATGAGGGAGAACTTYACACTGAGTGTGGCAGAGCCCAGGGAGGTTGTGGAGTCTCCCTGTCCAGAGACRTTCAAAACCCTCCTGGGCATGTTCCTGGCTCTCCAGAGGGCCCTTCCARCCCTAACTGTTCCTTGATTTTCTATACTTTTTAAGCATTGTGCATTTGATCAAAAAGACATCATACACTCTATCAATATTCACTTCAATGATTTTAAACTTATTTTTGGAAAACATAAATCTAAAAAAAAAGAGTGGTGTAAAATTTCAACACAACCTTCAGAAATTTCTGTTACTGTGAACATCTGCCTKGAGGTCGTGTAGGCTAGAGTGAAACCAGCCACAATCTAACTGGTGCCACACTTGGTGGGCTCTTCCTTATGGCAATCCTGTAACATTGGTGAAAGAATTTTGCAAATATCTTTCTGCTGTTTYATAACCAACATTATTTAATGAAATGTTGACTCCTCCTACACTTAAAATACTGATAATTATAAGCATTACCTTTGTTCAAACAGAGAATTTTGGCCGCACTATTCATTGTATTCCTTTTTATTCTGTGAATGAAATCCAAAAATGTTTCAGCTTCCACAAAATGCCAGCAGTTTTTGTTCTGTTCTAACTGGGATCTGGTAGCATCAAGACCAAAGTTTCAAGGTGGATGTCACTGTGTCTTTCACATCTAATGAGTCCGCTGTAAAACCAAAATATTTTAAAACCCTCAAAGAAAACAATTTCTTTAAATAAAAAGCAGATATTTCACTATTTAATTTAATATTAAGTAAATAATATTAAAATAATGGAAGTTTGCTTGTTATCCTTTGTCTATTATCTTTGTTTTTTCCCTACTCAATCTGCATAGCACCAGTCTCAGACCATTCTAGACCTCTCTGAAGTATTTTTGCTACTTTTTCTCCACTRTAAAATGTCATTTCTTGACTGTCAAGCTCTTGTTTGTTGCTGAAATTGAGTCTCCAAGATCCTCTGCCTTGAGTATGTTTAGTAAGTCCCTCAGGGAAGGAAATGTCTCCCTTTCTCCTCTCAGTAGGTCCTTTTTAGCTACTTTATAAAGGTGGSATAAACATAATTATAAATGCATAATAAAGTAAATCAGCTGGCAGTRTTACAAAACCAGAACTCTAGAAGATACATTGCTTTGTTGGTTAGCAGCCATAAAAGAAAGAAGGATGCAGTCAGTATCTGGGCAGCCCTTGAACACACGTTCTTGTCAGTGTGTGTGCCAATACAGAGTGAATAAGGAGGGATCTTTGGAACCATCTTGTCTTTMAGAAGTACTCTGAGCTTCTCCTGCACTCTGGGATGTCTGCTGCGTGTCAGTGCAACCTTCTTGTTTAATGTCCTTGAAAATTAGATATATCTGTCTTGCTCTGCTTAATCCATCAGAAATTGTTATATTATTAAACCTTTTTAGTTGGAACATTCTCTAAAGTCATGGGTGCTTATGTGCTGATAAATAGAAGATAATTAGAGAGTAAAGTTCAAGCACTGGACTCCATACTTTCCATGCTCAATTGTTRACTCAATTTRTTATCAATTARAAATAAAAATGAATGTGTAATAAATGGGTAATAAAACACTRGCAACAAAATTTCATCAGTTAAAAAGCATAGGAGAAATATGATCTTCTAATAAAAATGCATTTATAATTTAAAAATAATGAATACATAACACTGAGCATCTGTGTAAACAGAGCTGATTGCTCATTCAGATAAAATGAACACATACTATTTGACAAAACTGTAAACCATCAGACTTACTGATAGTGTAAAAGACTGAAACACCTCCTTGCCTCCTTTCCAGACAATTCCMTTCCCTTCACATGAGCTGCTATRAAACAGAACAGCAAATTATGAATAATTCTGAGCTGCTTACCTCTTCYAACTCCAGGAGGAAGGAGGCAGGTGGGGAAGCGCTCCCTCTCTCTTCCACCACCCATCCTCCCACCAGGGGAATGTCTGCTGTTAATGGGCCATTTAAAGGCTCACTGTGTGACATCTGMCAATTAGGCTCCACCCAGCGGGAGGAGCCCAACATTTTCACCTGGATAAAACCTGAGRCTCAGAACCACCAGGGCAGTGTGTTTTCCACYGGTARTCYTCTGGAATCCRGTGGAAAGAARTTMTCTSTTTTTATWAATAAATWTCTGAAAATAAAGGYAATAGTACTYCTCTGCAAGTTTCTTTCTCWCCTAGAACTCAGTTTCCAAGCWCAAGGCACATTTCAGAGRYGTTATTTTCAAATGTCCAAAGCGCMGCCAAATCAAAACCAATTTTTCATGGAGCACTCAAATGCACTGCTCTGAATAAGGAATAAGTATTTGCCAATTTCTAATTTTCTAGGTTCAGCTGATTCAGTACAGTTTTTCAGCAAGTAGTCATAAGGCAATTTCTAACAGAAGTCAATTTCAGTCTACTTATATTCCAGAGAACTAAATGGTTTTAATCCAAACACTGCAGAAAAATAAATAAACTGCAGGTTTAGCCTAAGCTTGAAAAAATTTAATCTCCAAGGCAAAAAAATYTAAGAAAGTATTAATGGAGGGGAAAAAAAGGATTTTAGAAAGCAGTATTTAGGAACATGCTGTAAGAATATAATCTGTAACAAACATTAATTAGTTTGAAAACCAGTTACTTCAGTCAAACTATTTTTCTGGCACTCTAAAATGTATTGAATGTTGATAATCATAAAATTTGAAGTGGTTTTCTGAYTAAAGAGTATACAAAGGATTCATTGCAGTTATTCTACAAATACAAAACAATTGTTTAAGCATCTCAATTCACAMATCCAAACTTGTTCATCAGAAACATTACTCCATATTGGTACATCAGTCATATGTTTGTCTGCCTAACAGATAATTACGACTGGCTGACAAAGTGGGAAAAAAAATCTTATTTTTTGACAACAATTTCCAYACATAGGAATAGTAAAGTAGAGAAAAATTGTTCTTGAATTTGCTCCTGGCTCAACTTTTTCTCTAGAAAATCAGGATAGAAAGCAAAGTAAATGTTCATGGGTTGGTCTTGGCTAGCTGCCAGACCAAACCAAGACAATCTCTTAACCTTTTCAACCAGGATGGGATAGAAAATAAGGTGGGAAAGCTAATGGGTTGACACAGGGACATCACTTATCAGCTATCATCACACATTTGACTTGGGTAAAATTAATTTACTTTAYTGACAAATTAAATAAATTTGGATATTAAGAATCAAAGGCAAATATATATTTATGTTTGGAAGATGGGAAAGTTATTTTCTGAAAACACACATGAAATTAGATTTGATTTGTTCTCCTCAATGAAAATCTTAGCTACACATTTTATAGCATCAGTAATCTCCCAGCTTGAAGAGCATCTTTTTTTGCTTCACAGGGTTCTGGAGATGCTTGTATACTCTCCCTTTGGAAGCTGTCTTTGGAAAGAGCCATTCACTGGTCACCTTGCAAAACTTCTGAAAGTTTAAGGAAGACACACTTTCTTAAGAATAATTTAACCAGGGAAATTGCAAGCAGTTTGTGAACATGTGTGAGTATTTTAGGGAGAACTACAGTCATCCCATAAATCTCTCTGTGATGAGGAGGAAAGGAAGCAGGTCTATCTCCACATACAAACCACCATCTCAGTCTTCTTGAGATGGCACTGAAGTAGAAACAACCTCACAGGATGACAACTGAATTTTGTCCACTGAATGCAAATGACTCGTTGTCTGAAAGACCTAAAAAAGTTTGAAGGAAGCTAAGGGCATACATGTACAGGATGGACCTTTCTCCTCTTGCTGTGCACGTCATCACTGGCCTTATGTATGTTCTCTCTGGAAATAGAAATTTCTTCCTTCTGGATKCTATAAAAACAACATTGGAACTCTGCTTTCCCCTGAGGTTCAGGAAATGGTAATGAGCCCTTTCTGCWTGCTCTGGGGGACTCATATCTAAAGGAAGAGACCAGAGAGCTTTGAAAGCTATTCCCAACTCCCTGCTATTGGTCTCTGGCCTGGTACCAATGAAGGCCGTCTTTCTGTGACTGGATCAACTATCTTGGCATGGATTTTTGCCTTTGTGCCAGCTGAGACTCACATTTCACTGTGCCTTACACTTCATCTACACACTGGCAGAAGCCAGATTTCCCTGCAGGCTGCTTAACCACCTTTTTTTGTCCAAATGCTGGCTGGGAGCTTGTTCCTCTGTGGCCTTCTCAATTCTCTTGGCATGAGACAATTGCTCAGACACCAACTGAGAGCTCAGTTCCTGCAGCCTGCTGTTTCCATCTGCTGATCCTGAGTGGCAATGAAAAGAGCGGGGCTATCCTTCAAACCACTATGGATTTTTTTCTTTGGAATTTTCTGAGGGGAAATATAACCAGTCCTCAGAGATAAAGAAACATTAGGTTAAACATTCTGTGACACCTCTGTTCCAAAAACAAATTGGAAGTTCAGCCTCTGTGTGTCTCAGTCAGTTCCACCTGGGCAATCAAGCTACATCTGGCTGTAATTAATCTGAAAAAAAAAATAAAAATGAAGGGCTGCCCTGTGGGATGCATCCACTTAAAAAAGTCCACAGTGATTTCTGTATGATATGCCTCTTACTTACAGATGTGTTCTGGGCTCTTGATCTTTAATCCTGATCTCCGAATCTYTTTTTTAAATGCTTTTTGCAGGTTTTCCTGACTTTATGATTGTCTATTCTTTTCCTTATTCTTCAGTTCATTAACATTCTTAGATTCTTGACTATGTTGCAGATTTATTTTTCCAGACTAGTAGAAAAATATTTATTTTTTTGTTCTATCTATTCACTGTATCTATTCACTATGAATAGATCTGTCTAGTTTTTATTCAGCCTTAAATGCTGAGTACAAATGTCCTTGTCTTAAGCTACTTTTCCATGAAAGGATATTGTCTGGATACATAGAAATCTGGACATSTCTTCCTGACAAATATTGTTTAGATTCCGTGTGAAGATCTCTCTCTATCTGTATGGAGATGGAAAATATTTATCTCCTACAAACTGAAACAAGGCTGAGAGAATTCACTGTTTCTGCAGCCTAATGCACCAATGTATCTKCAGTTTTACTAAACCCAAATGATGAGGAGTTCTGAATCAGACATGAGAAATCGTGACACTTCTTCTAAAAACTTGTGACTACKAAGTGTTTACAAAAGCTGCATATCTCAGATGTCCTTGGCATTTGGGAGGTGGTGATGTGGTGGGGGAGGAAGAAAAGTAAAGGGAATGCTTATTACTGGGAAATATTTAGCAGATAAAATAGTTTTACAACATCCTTACTGRAGATCTTAGTAGGCAGATTGGAACATTACTACCACTCATATACACTACATAAAAATACCACATAAATGTGTTCAAATTTTTCTTAACTTCTGTAGTATATTTTGACTTTGACCAGGCACTTTGAAAATGTCTGAAGAGGAAAAGGGAGACAGTAGACAATTCTAAAAAAATTTTATTCCCTTGATTAACTTGTTAGGTCACATAGTCTTTGCCCATTGCCTGGCTTGTATAATAGGAAGACACTGGTCTGCCTGTTCTACATTTTACAATTAAATAATAACTTTGTGYTAATAACTTTGAATGCATAAGAACTATTTGTGGGCAGGTAGTCACTTCCAAATGTACTTACAGTCCCTGAGGCCACAGCCCCAGAAGGTAAGTTCCTGACTTCATTTGAAGTCTTTTAATTTTTCTAGAGTTCTTACAATGACCAGTCTGTTTAAGTACAAGGRCAGTGGCCACTCTAGTTTCCTTCTGGACACAGCTGGAAACCCTGATAAAGCTGAGATAATTTGACAGCAAAAATCTTCCCCAAAAGAAACTGAGGCCTTTAAATAAAGCAGAACAGAAAACAAAACCAAAATCCAATTAGAGTAAAAGTCCTTTCCCAGGCAGTATTATTTTACTTATTATTAGCTTACAGAGCTACTTAAACAAAATGCATAATTTTATTTTTGCTCTTACAGTGATGCTTTGCCAGTATTTCCTTCCAATTCCCTGTGTGTCAGCCTCTACAAAGTGCAGGCTTATTGAGACAGCCACAGAGACAGGTCAAAACAGCTTGCTTTTGTGTTAATGGGCTCCTTCCAGACAYATTTTCACAGGTTTTCTAAAATGCTAAATTGCATCATAATTCTAATGAATTCTGAAGTCATTCTGTTTTGAAGTGTAAAATTTGTGTAAATGTATTCAATGTGCACTGTAAAAACTGGCAAATGTAGTTATTTTAAAAGTACTATTTTTAGAAAAATAGAACATATTATTCTAAAATCACATTTTTAAAAGTTTAAACCAGGTCCTGACTTCTGGGATAGGTATATTCTGAAATATATATTCATCATATAAGTAAATTATATGGTGTATGCTGAAAAGACAACAGTACATGGAAAATGCAATAGAAACAGCATGGTTTGGCTGTCATTAGTTATCATTAATTTTGAAGTCAAGCAGCACTTGACTGTCCTGCTAGCATCAGTATGCTTTGCCATGCATAAATATAAATAAGGGAACATTTGTAAAAAAATAATTTTTTTCCAAAATCTATAACAAAACAGAAACAAAAAGGAAAAACAACAGGTATTTTCAGTTAACATACAGAGACTTCCTCCGTGTGTTTTGAAAGAGCATCTTTCCGAGTTGTGAACTCCTAGAGATCATGGCCAGCAAGAAGGAGAAGCCTGAACCCCTCTTCCCATGGAGAGGGCTGTAACCTGGGATGCCTGGAGGARCCCAGAACAGGAGACCACAAGAGGAACACTACCTAAACATGTTAAGTCTTGGACACTGCCAGAGAKAATACACCCAGATTCCTACAAAAGGCTGCACTAGAGACAACTGAACAGTTACTGAAACAACCCTCGAAGTCACAGCCACTGCCAAATTACCTGTGGCAGGCAGCTTTCCTCCACTTTATTTTAGAGGGAATATTTTTTTACYTAGTGGTAATCAAACCAGTTTTAGTCCTTCAATATTTTAACAAGATAAAACTCATTTCTTTCATTCTATCATGTCTTGTTAAAATATTAACTTTTGGGGATTTAGGGAAACTCTCACAGGGTGTTTCCATAATACCTAGTGCTGGGAAGGACCACATTAAAAYGAATTTCTCTTTATGTTGCTATAAATCAAATTTCAAATGCAATTTAATGTTAAATTTTTAATGTTTTTAAAACACTCAGGAGACAATAATTTAAGATCAGCCAGCAATATTTAAACAATCATTCGTTCTTCTTTCATTTATTACATTTTTCAATACAATATCTAAAGAGAAAGGATGCACTATATTTATATGTATACAAAAAGAGAGGTAATAAGAACCATTTAAATGTCTCATTCCAGCATCAGAGTTTTACAAATTAAAAGTTATTGTTTTTATTGCAAATAAATACTAAATTATATAGATTATAGAATATCTATTATATCTATTATATCTATTATATAGATATCTCAAAAATAGTGTTTATAAAAAAACATGGGTTTTATTTCCTTTGATTTTTCATACCTTTCTACAAAACTATGAGAAGAACTACATATATACTATGGGAAAACAAATATACCATKGTTTTCTAGGGAAGAATCTGTCCCCTTTAATATGTCTACTGCTTTTTAGCCATCCAATCTTATGCTTATAGTGTTTTAATTGAGACCAATTAATTATTTTAGAACTTTTTACACATTATTGATTTTTAAAGTATTTTTTCACTACTTTTCTGACTATCTAATTTTAATGAAAATTTATCTGCCTTGAATCTCTATTTTACTTGGTAGTAGAAGAAAAAAGTAACTGGAATTGTTAAAAAAATCCTTGAGTGTGCATAGAAAAGCGCCCCCCCCACCGTGGAATTGCTGTCCCAAAGCAATTTTTTTGTGGGAGTAAAATGTTTTAAATCCCATTGGTCTTCAACCTCTTAACTGAAATTTAAGTTTCACAAAGACCTTTCCGTGTTCTCAGGAGGGGGTGATTTCCAAATATATATATAGCTKGTGTCAGATTAAGTACTTAATGACTGAATTTTTCAGAAAGACTGCTAGGAATATCTTCAATGACATTCAGCAAATGCTTGTTAAGGAGATCCTTCAGATTCTGATCTAGCTATAAACTTTTTATACATGATCCTCAGTGCCCTAAGGGGATTCTTTGTGAGGTCAGATCCTTAGCTAAAGTTATTTGAATACTTTCTAATTATATGCATTAAGTAGTAACTTGAAAAYCTGACTACTAAAAGTAAGTGCTGTCAATTTTCATCTTAAATAATGGCCTATGATGTTCACATAGTTATTTTGCAACTAATATTACATTAAAGCTGTGAAGCATTTTTCACAAAGTCACATTTCATTCTAATTTGAGGCTCCTACTGTGAACAGAATTGTTTGTTCACACTCTATTTATTTCCATAATAATTTTAATAAACTAGTTTCACTGTCAAAACAGTCCAAGGTATTCAGAGATATGCCCTCTGGAATACAATTTTCCAATCATAAGGGGAAAGACCTGATTTTTTAAAAAATTTAATTAAATCTAGATCAAGTTTAGATCTAGTCCCTCCCAAGTTAAGAATAGCATTTTCAATYTGATTAACAAATTTTTGAAAGTTCTCTACCTACCTGCTAATACATTTATTATGTTTGCATGTGTATTTTTATACTGAAAAGATGTGCCTATTTCAGTATCTTTTCATTGAGATGGCCASTTTACTAAGGGTGATCACAGAAGATATTTTAGTTATGTACAAAGCTGACCCAGTAATTAAAGAGGGCCTATAAGGAAGATGGAGAGAGACTTTAGRCAAGGGCATGTAGTGACAGGACAAGGGTCAATGGCTATAAACTGAAAGAGGGTAGGKTTTGATTKTATATACTGAGTAGAAGTTCTTTAGGGGGAGGGTGACAAACACTGGAACAGGTTGCCCRRGGAAGTTGTGGATGCCCCATCCCCTGAAGTGCTCAAGGCCAAGCAGGATGGGGCTCTGAACATCTTCTAGTGAGAGGTGTCTCTACACATGGTAGGAGGGTCAGAAATAGAAGATTTGGATGSAGTTTTCCTACTTAAACCATTCTATAACTATATTCTATGATTYTGTGATTTATTGTACTTAACCAGTTGAGAAACAAARGAATAAAGCTACTTATTTTGTTCTGTATATGCAATGAAGCCTACAAAAAGAAATAACACTTCCTATTCATGAGGTTCTTTTGCACTTCTGACTTCATTTTCTGATTTTCAGTTTATGGTTACTGTCAGATTATTATGCTGTTCTATGTCAAAAGATTTGACTAACTGATCTTACTTTATTTCAGTCCCATAAATTGACTCAATACTGTGCTTGTTTTATTCACTCATCCATGTCAAGTTYTTGATTAGGAAAGTTCTTCTTAGCCTCAATTTCTGTGCCCATTTAAACTTGGGTTTATTTTATGCAGGCTCATATACCATAGCAGACAGACAGTCAAGCTCCACTCCCAGATMTGGAATGGTCTTGCTCCTCCATGCCTGGAGACTGACAGAAGCTGTTACAAACACATTAAAGTTTTTTGGTTTTTTTTTTTTTTTCCTTTAGAGCTCCTTGTTCAAAGTGTCATCCTGTACATCGGGGTTAAGCATAAACCCAACATATTTCTTCTAGCAAACCTTACTAAAATAATAAAAATTAAAAGCTGTTGAGCTCCTGCATTACAAAGATAGGCATTCTAAATAATACAGTAGAAAGATATCTAATACTTGTAATGATGTGTCTGCATCAACTTCTAAACTGGAATCCACTGAATACATTTTGAACTCTGAAGTGCACGTTTATCTCAATTCTGTCTTTTGAACACCTCTCAAGAAAATTCACAGAAGATRTATCATGACACAGAGACCTTGAATTTCAACAGAACTAAAGAACCCTTTTAATATATTTGACAGTGATGCATATGAACTAAATAAAGGAGTTATGTAAGTGACAGGAAATTTAGGGAACAAGAACAAGGAAAGCACTGTGAATGTTCTTTAGGAAAATGAAACAGAAGTGTCATATCCTTTCATTTAGTAAAGTTTTATTCTATTAAATATAATTATTTTTCTTCAAGTTTTGATAAAGATGAGGTTGCTAGGAAATTCTTTCTGTGTAAATATGGAGTAAGTAATGTACACTGATGACAGGATTTTAGTACTGGACTAAAACAAAAAAAGCTATGGAGTAATTTTAATGCTTGTTTGTTATTAAAATAAGGAAACATGTTACAAAAGAGACAAAACTCAGATGTCAACTCCTAGTCTCAAGTCAAGATCTGTAATTAGATTTGTGCCATCCTTGTAAATCCTTGATTCCTCCCCAGCAGACCTGCACTCAAGATTGCTTTGGAACCATGAATCCATGTTTRTGGCTCTCATAGATCAAATTAATCTGACATTGATATCAAGAGATACATGATTGTTCTCTGGGCTGAAGTTCTAAAGGGATGATGGCAACAAAGCTCTCTTCACACTGACATCACCTTTGATAGCAGTGCCTTATTACATGTTTACTTTAATGGGGCCAAGGGCATTTACTGCTTGCATAAATGCTGCTGAGACTGGAGCACTCACTACTTGTATCTATGCAGCATTTTGGTATGAAATCACTGGGTGATGATAACTAGATCCCACCTTTCACATGTTAATGTGAGTGGCCATACCAAATACACGGCCAATATCCCTTCACACACACCAAGGACCTATCCAGCATATTTGTACCAAAAAAAAGTCTTTCATCTCTCTGCTAAAATTCCTGCACAACAATGCTGCCTATTGCTGCACCAGGGACTTCCAATTAAGTCTGTTAGCAGAATTCATTCATCTATATCTATCACAAGAAATAAATAGAAAATAAATACATAGAAAATAAATAGAATAGGTTTTTAATTCTGTCCTTGACAATGATGGAAATATAGACTATCCTAATAGCAAAGCTGCTTCTCTCTTCCTCTCAGGAGACAGCCTGGATTATTGCTCTTTTCTAGGCCAGTCTTCCCCTAGCTGAGAAAACCAGCCTTGARGGGTCATTACAGACTTTCACCCTCAGCTGGTGCTGAGAGATGCACATGGAAAATCAGCTTCAGCTGGGGACCTTCTTCAGGACTTGCAAGRCTGTGTAACTGCCCCTCAGTGGACCATTTTCTTTTGCTTAATTTTAGCATGAGCAAAGAGATTCTAAACACAGAATATAAACAACTGAAACTTTTTATTTTCTCTTTTTGTCTTCTTTTTTTTTCTTTTTTTTTTCTTTTAGATTTTATTGACTAGGGCTTTATATCTAAATTTTTCCATATGGTCATAGTGTGACAAGAGATATGGAACTAAAACTCCAAGTTGTATGTGTGAAAATAATTTTTTTCAGTAGTTGTAACTCTGGTGTAGGTGATAATGAAGGCTGTGCCTTTATGCTCATCCAGCATTCTGAAAAYGTGAACCCTGTCACTGGTCCAAGAATTAGACAGCAAGTTATTGGCATAGATGTAATGCAAATGTCTGATTTGAGAAAATGGACGTGACTTGGAGATTGACCAGCTCCTAGCCACCTTCACAAATAASTATTTGACTGATGGTTACAGGAACCCTTGAGATGGAATTTTGGACAGTTCTCAAGATTCCCCRAGACAGCTCCTGCTATGACTAATCTAATTTATCTGTTGATTAACACCCTCCCTAGGAACTCCCAGAGATTTGCAGGTAGTTGCTGCTGCACAGATTGTACACAGATAAGATAATTGTAAATAAAAACCATACCCAAAGATGAAGAAATTGTCATTTCTAAGTTGTAAAGATGTTTGAGAGATGCTTTTTTTCTGCAGTTAAAACATCTGATCACATGTGCTAGGGCAGTTGCATAATAGAACAGCTGGTTTATTAAAATTGAGTAGAACAGTGGTTTGGAGAGTCTCAGTCAATCCAGCTGAGGATGGAAGAAGTCACAAGAACCCTTGCAATGGAAGCTTCCATGACTGTCCCAACAGCAACTAAATATCCTGTTGGGCAGACCTGATAACCCTTCCAATAATTACTTTCTGCCAGCATYAGAGTAATAATTCCTTTGGGGAAAGCACTCTGTTGTTGTCTGTGCAAGAGTAAAAATGGGTCTGTGTTTTATTTCAGAAGGGTTCCYCAAACAGGTGCTCAACAGCTCTGTAAGCAGGGAAAAGACCCTCTGGTTCTCTAGACCCTCCTGAGTCATGCATGCTGTATCATGAACAGTGCCCACCTACCACAGGTGTAAAACATGTCACCTACATGTTACAGAATTTCCCAGGCTTTAACTGCAGACAGTCGAGCAATTTTGTCCGTGGACAGGACACGAATTGCCTTGKCATAGGTAATGATCTGCACACCTCCCTGCCATTAGTCACACAGTTCTCCACCCAGAAATTCAGACCAATAAGGGTGCTCAATCAAAAATTAATATTTTATATGTGAGAATGGCATTTTTAAATGCCTGAAGGGAAGAGATTTTTTCACCTTTTTTTTTTGTAAGGAAAAATGGAAGTGGTGCTTAATTCCTGTCMTGTGGCAATCAAGTGTGCTTTCAATTAGCTRTGARCTAYTGCATTGCTAGGTACAGCCTGAACAACAGTATCCCCAATGCCTTTTGAATCATCATGTCATGCTGTAGCCTGCAGCAGGACATTGTGCAGGGCTGACACAAAGCGATCCTCACTGCAGATCACTTTCACTTTGCCTAACATTATCACAGGCACAAAGCCTGTCTTCTGTGATGGGATGAAAAAACACTGCCTAGAAAATACCTTCGTACTCATTGGCCACAGTTAGAAACACTGCTCCCTTTTGCTATTCTATGTATTATTGCCATCCTTTAAGCACCCCCTAAAGAAGATTGAAGGCCCTCCTCCCTTCATGCYGCCTCCCAAGGTCTAGTGTCAGGCATGTCTAACAGGATTCCTCTAATGGCAAGGAAGTTCTCCTGTTATTCAAACAAACAACAAAATAAAAACAAMAMAAAAAAACCTCTATGGYAGATTGCCCAGAATGTAGCYTTCATAAGGTCTATCTCTACCAGAGATAYACCTTGTGTTTCCAGTAGTGTCATTCTAAAATATCCTCTAGGCACTCCTCTAAAGGTGATAGTAATGATGTTCCCAAGGAACTGAGAATCCTTAAGGAGCCTGAATATTTCAAATGTATTTATCCAAATGGAGACAAAATTGACACTGCTCGCATAAGCAAAGTCATCATGCTCATGTTTATGTKTCACTTGGGTCTAAAGTCACATTACAGGCAGCAATGTGCCCCTGATCCTTTGTGTCTCATAGGTGATAGGCAACTGGCTGCTTTCCTGTCAGACAAGTTTTAGTCTGAAGGGAAAACATTTTTTCCACAGCAGGCTTGTCTAAGATTAGCTTCTTTCTAACAAAAATCTTTGGAGAGTGAAAAAAACCAACTATCTCATCTTCCAGAAATTATCAGATTCACATGGGGTTAACAAGCACAGAGCAGGCACAGTAATATAAACCCATGGGAGACTCACAGTTCAGAAGTAAATGACTATATTGGCAAATCTATGTATGAAGGCAAGATGATCTAATTCCTCACTAAAGGCCTATATCAGCCTCCTTCCCTGCCCCATACCAGATGGTACCAGCAGTGCTCTTGAGATCTCTGCCCAGAAAAGAAGGAGCTGGTCTGCCTTCACTGTGTGAAAAGCAGCATGCCTGCAGTGGTTCTATATTTTGTCTCCATATTCTGCTTTGTATGATGAGTACCTCAAGCATAACAAATTAGTAATGAATTTAATTCTCCTGAAAGTGTAGTGGACAGTGCAGCATTGACTATTCCAGCTGTGCCATCATGCTCTTCCTGATGGAATTTAAATGTAAACTGAAGGGACTTCTGAAGTCATAAGAAACTGCTCATGGAAGTCTAGACTGGCTGGTGTTGCTGCTACATCTTACCTTAGCAATCAGTCCCCATGACAAACAGTTCTGCATCTGATAGCTTGCAAATAGACTGCTACCCTGACMCCTGTATGGTAGTTATTGCCACAGCTGTCACTGTTTTCCCCCAAATAGGATTAATGCTGGAGGCACAGAGGAGGGAATTGYTTCTGAAGCTTTTATCTCACTATTAAGTGTTAAACCTTAGTGATCCATGCCTCTTGAGTGCCAGAGCCTGCTTACTGCACCAAAGAGCATTTCAACGCAACCATGAGACACGCTCCTTGTCACCAGGGAATTCCCAATTAACCTGCTTCAGCAACTTACAAAAAAAGCTATATATAGTCGATGGATTTTATCCTAATTAGAGGTGTCTTGCCTTTTCCTGCAATTAGTGTTATACCTGCTGAACATGAACTGGGGCTTAGRCGTTATACCTGCACCAATAAATTTACATCTGTAAAGTGCGTATCAGCTGTTGGTGGAAGGGAGGCACATTTCAGAACACATCTCACTGGTTTGGACAAAGTGATTCTGTATGAAACAAGAATACAGGCTAGAGGGTGACCTGTCTGCCACATTCCTAAGGTCTGCTTTTCTATCTACTAACATTCAATCAGCACTCCAGCAGGAAGGGCACAGAGACACAGGTAATTCAAGCAGGCCTCTCAGAAGGTGTGAAAGCTTTTGTAAATGAAGCCCATTTCAGATACAGAAAACGCCACAGATCTGAAGTAGGATTTTTTTTTGTGATTGTTTTTAATTGATATTCAAARGCACATATATGTTCAGTTCTGACACATTTTTCTTCTTTTATTTGAATTATTCCTCTCCTCCCCTCCACCCTCCCCCAAACACCGAGCGCTATAATTCTTTTTTGTACAAGATTTTACAAAAAAAGAATTAGAAAAAGAAAAGTTGATGTTTAGAAAATACTCAGCAGAAGATCTCCAAGAACATAGTTTGTGTGCCCTTGATATGGGAAACATTTTCCCAGAACAAAAA
The DNA here is from genome assembly GCA_902810485.1 of Alauda arvensis. Taxonomy (NCBI): domain Eukaryota; kingdom Metazoa; phylum Chordata; class Aves; order Passeriformes; family Alaudidae; genus Alauda; species Alauda arvensis. Next base: position 82,991 of record CADDXX010000841.1, read on the forward strand.
GACACCATTCAGTATTTGAAGGCTGCCATCCCTATAAAGAAGAGGTGAAGGAGGAGGTTAAGCAATAAAACTTTTGCACRCACAGTAAGGTAAGAGAAGAGAAGAGGCAGTGAGAATCAGTGACCAGAGTTTCTTGAAGTTGCAGTAAACGTCTGTGAGCAAGTCGGCAGATGCAGTGATAATGAATGCTGCAACAATATCTTTGGTGAATACAGGGCTCTTTATCCCGATGATAACCATGTTGCCACATTCTTCTCCACTTCTTAAATATCTTCTCATGTTGTATAAAAACATCATTTTTTTTAAACTTCACTGGTTATAATCCTATTGGTTTAAAGACATCAGCAGTAGTTTAAAGCAATCTTTCTTTTKTCATATATAAAATAATCATTGCATGACTCAGAACTCCTACAGCTCTTTTGAGAAYAAGAACGCTATATATTTTAAAGGAATTTACACCTTTCCCTGTATAGTGAAAATAATAGTTGGGTTTTTTTCCCTTGACAGTCTGTATTCTGACAGCATGCCTTCAGTCTACCATCACMTCCTCACAAAGTCCCTATTCTTAGGCCATTCTCTGCTCAGTTCAGACCCTCATCTGCTCTCTGCCAATTATCTTAGGCCTAGATGCACAAGACTATTCAAGATATCTTCAAAATATCTTCAGTGGTGAATGGAACTGGACATCTAAGAAGGTGCAAAATATTCAAAATTTAATTAGCAGCTGTTCATATCAATTTGAAAATTTTAACAAACTTCTCCATCTCTATTTGTGCTTCACTCATTCATGCTTATCTCATTTTATACAGTGGTTCCAGAAAACTTCACATATTCCAGTGGCTAAAATGCTGAAAAGTTAAAWTGCTGATCAGTTAATGACTATTAACTCATTATTTCTAGAAARCCTTATAGTTAACCATCAATAGAAAGAACTAGGATGGAAACTGTGGAAAAGTCTGTGTAGAAAATTTATTATAAATGTTTTAATTTTTTACTAAAAYATTCTACATACAAAATCTGATKAGTGTTTATGAACCTATCATTCATSCAAWGTTTGTCTACCATTTAAACAAKATAATTTTAMTATGTAGCTTTCTTAGCCATTAATTACAAGAAAGTTTCTCAGCTCAATCCATAGTAAATTGTCAGAAGGGAAACTAACTAAATTTCCATATATAAATCTCTGTGCAGTAAACAAGTACCTTTCTTCTCTGTGTCCTTAAGTATTTTTTAATTGTTTCTAGATATTCCACACTCAATGATTAAAAAATTTTAAGGAAGAAACTGGAGCTTTGTTCATTTAATGTTTTTTTTTTGTTTGTTTCATTGCTTAAGACACCTGTAATTTATGAGAATGGATAAATTAGTCCTAAAGTGTTGAGAAATTTTTATCTTTTTTGGGGATGAGCTAGTGAATTCTGCTGCAGTGCATGGCTTTACACAAAATCATGGTTACTACTGACATCCTGGAAATTGCTTAGATAGTCTACTTTGCTCTGTATTCCTGTTCCCTCTTTGGCCAAATACATAATTTGGAACAGGTTCCATCTGAGATGACATCCAATATGATTTTTCTTTTCCAAATATTTGAAACACTCTTTGGAAATTTGTTTCTATGAATACATTTGCCAGTGAACTCCTYTTTAAAATTATTTCTGGGAAATGAATAAATGAGGAAAAAGGCCAATAAAACTAAAGCTGTTTTGCAACTGAGGTGTATGTTTATCAGAAAATGCTGCAGCATTTTTACAGATACAGTAATTAACCACATTTAATAACAATAATAGTTYCTGTATTTACTCTGTTGATGGAAGCAAACTAAAAGGTATTATATAAGTTATTTGCCTTATTGCAGAACATCTGCTGGCATACCACAGACAACTGAGTAAACCAGGGACAAAATTTGTGACTAATGAGGGAGTCAGAGGTATGGCCAGCTCTGAGTCATTGTCCCTYTCTCTGCAGTGGGGGATAACACTCCTCATTATTAGCCATCTCCTGCCAATGTGCTTCCATACAAATCCCATCAATGCTTCCACCTATTTACTCTGGTCTGTGAAGGGACATGAGTTTGTTTTCATTTCAGCAGATCTTATAAGAAGAAGACCTTTAAAAATTTAGAGCAATAAGGATTTATTAAGCAATAAGTTTGATCAACCATGGATGAGCAAAGATACCCGYAATACAGATTTCTGACTTTGTACTTCTGATTGCAGTTCCATCCTGACTTTATGTCTGAGTAAAGGTAATTATTGTGAATATGAAAGAGTTCAAATCATTCAGTTYTTCTGGAAAAATCAAACCATGAGGATCATTCTTGTCAAATCAATAATGAGCTGAACTTCTCTGCCATTGTCTGCACAATGGTCTTTTATTTTCTTGCTAGGTACCTGTAATTCTCAAAAGCTGCTGCTAAGCATTACTTTTTCTTGCTGATCAAAAGTACACACTGTACAGCATTTACAGCTTTCAAAGATYAGGTACTTTATAAAGGACTTTTTCCACTTTGATCAACACAAGATAGCATTTATTAAATCACAAAAGAGCATTGTTAAAATAATATTAAGGGTATAAATACAATCAGTGAAACCCAATGAATTAGTGATTTTTTTTTTCCTTTTTGCATTATTCTTAACACACTATGGTTTAAAGGTAATGCAGTCTTTAGGCACATAATGAGTTATTTTCTGTGCTAGACAGTAGCTATTATTACTTCTGGGATGTAGTAAGGCACTGATATTATTTCATAGTATAACAGAAGTGTCAGTTGGAGTCTCCTGCCTCAGCCTGGGCTATTGCCAGCAGTGCACAGGGGCAGCTCTATCTGTGTCTGGCAGAGTCTTCAAGATGCCCAGGAGAGAGATTTCACWGCCTCTCTGTGCAACTTATAGCAGTGAAGTGCTACCTACCTTGTGACTTTTGCCCCCCTCAATATCCGGTCTTAGTTTTTCAAGCTGAAGATTGTTACCACTGTAACAATTATGTTGTTGAACATTGCTGCAGAGTTTGGCACTGCRATCATTAAGAAAACAAACAAATCCCAGCCAAGTGAAAAACAACCTTGATACATCTGCTCTGACAGCAGAGCAAACATGACCAAAAATAGGGACACAAAGRYAGGCTTTGGTGCTTGATATGTTGATATGTCCTTGGTTTTTTTGGTGGGCAGAACAGGAAAGAATCCCTGAAAATTAAATCTTATTTAATTTTTCTTTCCCAGAAAAATGTGAATTATTACTCAAAAGCAACCACATTTATGAAAGTTTAGTTAGGGAACTCACGACACTTCTAGTTTTAAAAAGAAATATAGTAAGCACTTAATAATAACAGTACTATTGCAATGCAGGGCATCAATAATGAGAGATGTTAGAAAATGGATCTGGAGTAAGGAGGCCTCCAAGCAAACATAAGACTTGGTCTCTACCCAAGAAGGATATTTACTTATGTATTAAATATAATAACACCATACTTAAAGGAACATTTAAAAATGCCTGAAATTCCTTTTGAGCCTGGAGGAGAATTAAATGTATTATAAGCTAAGATCTAGGATTTCTRGATATTCTTTGTATTAAAAGAGAATATTTAATATCCTTGCATTTCTTCCCTTGTCTTTCTKTCAAACAGTTCAGAAATCTAATTTAATGCACAAGTCCCAAATCATAAAGAGCAAAAATACATGCTTGCCTATTTTTAGTTATGAAACAGAAGAGTTCACTTGATAATAAACTGTAGCACACTATAGCAAGTTATAAATTCCTCAAGAACTTGGTAATTTAAAGGAAACTAACTGCAGCAGATAAGACCTATGCAAATGTCTCAGCTGAAATACAATACCTGTCACACAGTGCTGAAATCTGTAGAGATCACAACAGAAAATATAAAGTGTGAAAAGAAGCTTTTGGGACTTCTAAAATAATATGTTAAAATAATATGTTAAAATATTCTGAAGTTATAAATAGCACAAGAGTTTATCTTTATTGAAAGAGGATTCCAGAGGTTGTAATGAAAGATGAATCAACTTTGTTGGTGTCTTTTCCAAAATCTGTTAGACTGCTCTATTAGAAAGCACAATACTCCTTCATTAACAAAYTTTTTACAGCTATAATGTTTTATACATATAGAGGGAAATGAAAGATGTAGCAACTTGAACACATAAGTATCTATACAGACTAATGGTCAGATGGAAAACTGAGTTATTATAGTTGAAYTTCACGTATTTGTTAGTTTATAAATACATTTATCAAATATAGGTGTGAATCTGGCAAATTAACCTGGATGATGGATGCAAGGCCCCAAAACTCATTCTATGAGAATTTTAAAAGGACATATAGTTGTTCATGTACTCTGAGTTAGAKGCATAAGATAAATATTGACAAGATATTCTCAAGAGGTCAAAAYGAACAGAAAGAAAAAATACTTCACTGGCTACATTAGAAAATCAGAGCACTTTGTGAAAAGGTTACRTAAAAATGAACTACATTCAATCAACATAAAACATTCCACAAAGCATTACCTTAACCCAATCAACCTCACAAACTCCAAGCCCACAGAATTTTAAATTATCCAAACATTCAGAGATGAAGGAGAAAAACAAACAAATATAGCTATCATTCCTGTTTCCAATGGTGTTCAGCTGACAGGAATTCCAAGAAGAGGAAGGATCAAGAAATCTGCTTTTAATGCCCTTGGCCTTCTGTCCCTACACCCAGGTGGGACTTGTGGTCATTTGGCCACTCAGGAGCTGGGTTAGAGGCTCCAGGGGTGGGTRTGRAGCATTGCCCATGGTGTGCTGGGGATTGGCAGCCACTGCCAGGCTGGGATGCTGGCTCTGGGGCTGGGGTGTATGGGGCAGGGCACTGCCTGGCCAAGGCAAAGCCTGACCTGCACCCTCCCCTACAATTAAAATGTTTCAAGCTGACAATTTTTCCAGTCTCTCACCACAGAAGAGGTGACCTAGAGTGGACAAAATAAACCCCTATCTCCCTGTGCAAGAATCGTCAGAATTCTTTTCTGAGATTCCTTAGAAAACCACAGAATGGAGGTCCCATTTTGGTGATCGTGTAACGAGGACATCTTGCAAAGCGTGATTGAAACTGCACAAAGAAGACTTTTAATAAAAGCTAGATACTTTGTGATGTGAAATTTTGCAAAATTTTACTCTTCTGAATTGGATTACATAATGTACTGTGGTTTTTCATTTGCTTTTCTTTTTTTGATTGCCTGCAGGTTGATTTTGGTGGTTTAATTTACTTAAACAYAAGCAGGAAAAGTTAGTGAGATGGAAAGATTTTGCACATAAACTTCATAATATGAAGCTCTGCATGAACCTTCTGTTATTTATGTACAACTGTGCACAAGTTGCACATAACAGTTTATGTTCAGCTCTTGTTGCACAGAAAATTGTATGCAATCCCTGGTACAGAAATGTTTGTCTGTTATAGCTTCTAGCATTTAAARCTTTTACTGCCCAAAGGTTTAACTCTTCTCTTCCAAATAGAAATGTAATTGGTAATTGCCTTGAAAGAAAAGCTCTGGGAGCCATTTTTCATTTCATGGATAATTCAGAAGTCCAGTGATTTTAGCACCAGTGAGCTTTTTTTCAGTGTGCTTGTATTATTATCCCCAAGGTGTTCCAGTTGGTAGGCTGAATATTTCATTCCCAAGCATGCATTTCTGATTACCACTGACTTGTTTGATTATGAATTTCAGAGAGAACCTTGTTGAGGGCTGGTTTGGCAGATGATATCAATTATTATAGGTTATGCCTCCACACCAGCTGTTTGTGTTTTTTTCTATCATGTCCTGCTCCCCATCTGCAGGTGTCTGTCTCTGAAGGATTCTGCCTCTCATGCTTTTCCTGGTGGAGTGCTCTGTGTCTGACCAGGCACTGGACTGCTCTCCCTCTTCATGGACTCAATCCTCCACCCTCCCTGCCTCATCTGTAGAAACAGTTGATGTTTTTGTCACCTTAAGCACTCTTGAGGGATTTTCAAGKATACMGAGATGCTATAGCTTCACATACTACCTTAACACGCTGGTCCCAGATCAGCCACTTTTCACATCTCCTTGCTAAAGAACCAGGCCCTGAGYTTGAGCACCTCCTTAGATTTTACAGGCTTATATTCATTTGTTGTAAAACCCTGGAATTTTCTCCGACACCACTCTGTGCATCAACACAATAGCATTCTTACCACAGTACTGCAGCCAGACACATTCCATTTTACCACAATACAAAGCAAATCTAGCACCTTCAAAATGTTGCTGAAGACAATATAATTATTTAGCAGTTGTGCAAGAGAGCTAAAACACAAGCACATCAGAAAGACTAAATTGTAATTATAAAGAATGTCATGCTGTTAGTTTGGAAAAAAACCAATCAAATCCAAACAATGCAAACTGACTTTCCTTGTACTGAATTGCACTATTTGTTTTGTTCCTTTCAATTACTACACAAAGCTTTGGTTAGACATAGTTTTGTAATAAAGTCATGCTAATTTTTCAGAATCTTTTCCACAGCCTGCTTTCTTCAGTGAATTGCTCACTTTTTTAAAGGTAGCAATAAGCATAGATTAAAAAGTAGTGAGGRCTATATACATGCAGAAACAAAATAAAGTTTATGAGAAAGCTTACAAGCAGAAAACGCATGCCATATGTGATAAGAAAATCCTGCAAAATTGTTTTGATGMGGCATAGAAGGCAAGTTATAATGATGCTGGTCTTAATTTGTTTCTATTGTMTGTTCCAGATTTCTGGTGTAAAATTGGACCCTGTTGGTAGTTTCTCTGTTTACAGCCACATTTTCTATTATRGATAGTTTAGGTCTGTATTTAATTTAGTTTAGCTTAGTATTTAATGAGCTGCTGTCTGTTTGGCAGGATGACTCAGAAGACCTTCCTTAGGAATGGAGAGAAACAGAGCCACAGCYTCTGCAGTGTCTGAGAAGGCTTTAAATAAGGTGTTTGTCACTATCCACTGACTTTATAGGTCTCCTGCATACTCAAGAGATTGGCTGGACATCAATAGGAATTGAATTRAGAGAAGAACAGAAAGAAAGACAGAAGAAAGACAGAGCAGGAAAAGACAACAAAACCCTATAAGAAAAGAGGGTTCTGGATTTTAAACTGACAGGGCTTGAACTGCTTCCCAGAAGAGCTCTAACTCCTGGRTTGCTCCAGAGGCCGAGATTCACCAGTCCTTCCACTAGGGATCAACCTCTCCAGAAACAGTTGGTTCTGTCAGGTGTAGCCTGGATGCCCCAAGTGAATTGAGCTTCACCCACCACAGCTGGATCCAAGTGGATCCATCCATGGGCATGTGCCTGCTTATTGCTGCTGAGCTTTAGATGTTAGAAACCAATCCCTGCTTGCACAGGACYTATGTTTTTGCAGTCCCATATTAAGTGATGGCTAAATGAAGARTCTTGCAAGATATTTATTCTTGGCATCATCGACTACCTGAGCCATTGCCTGAGCTCCAGGCTTTGAGCCTATTTCACGTTTGTGTAGTGCCTGCTCACATTCCTCCTTGACTGTACAGCTCAGTACAAAGCTTTATTTGTGYTTTAGTTGTGTAGAAGGTATACTAGATTTATGGCTGTAGGCTGTTTTGAGGATTGATCTGTAAATTGTTAGTGAGTGTARTCATGTGAAAGCTGGAGGTCCACTTTTTTTAAATTTTAAAGTCTTATTTCTGACATTTTTGAAAGGGATGTAAAGTTTTATTTAATAATAAAAAGAAATTTAAAAAAAGTGTGTAATTAGTATTTATCAAAGCCAATGTCATATATTTTTTTTCTACAACCCTGAAAAAGTCTTAGAAACAAAGTCCATTGATAAGTGGTTTTGCATTTTTTACCTATCCTGAATCTTGTGTGCATAATAAGTCCACTTATACCAATTGCTGGCATAAATGCTGCAAAGTAAAATTAATAAAATGTGATAACATTTTGGTTAAAAAAATTTTTATACACACCTTATTTAAATTTAAATACCTGATGATTCAGATAAGTACCATACATCACATGATCAGTTTTCTGCCAAACCTTTTTAGAAAGGCGATTAGGCTTGTCGATCAATATGAATATAAAAATATCAATAATGTATCTGCTGTTTCACAGATATACTGGCATATGGAACAGTGGTTGAACAACACTTATTTCAGAGAACCGTGATAGTACTGAATTTTAAAAGACTAAACAGATCACCTAGGAAGTTTTAGTTTCTGTATCTAAAATATAACATTTGAAGTATATTTTCCATGAGCAAAAGTCAGAAAGAAATGAGAAGTCATAACATATATCAATATTCTGCATGAAATTTGGTATGTTTCCTCAAACTTATACATACTGCTATCAATATAGCTCCTTAATTTGAAATGTAGTTTAAACTGCTTAGTCTATCAGATGTCATTAATRAAGTACCCATACAGTGTTTTCTATGATAAAGGATGTATTCTTCAAATCTCCTACGCTTTGGAGCAAACATGAACTGAATATTTTTATTGCACATAGAAATGTTGTGTTGCAGTTCATTATTTGAAGTGATGGCTTCTGCAACTCTGCTTGAGCAGATAAATATAAAAGTCTGGAGGAAACATCTCTGTCGTCAACAAAGTTAAAATAAGRACATGTAAATAATATAACTAGTGCTGATAAGCCAAAAGACTGAAGAGTTTGTCCTGTATAAGTCATAACCTTGATACTAACAGGCAGTCACAACCTTAATTCAATGACTAATGCAATGACATTTCTATTTTTTCCATATGTCCTCTTGCCACTGAAAGCTCAGCGTGGATGTGGAGCTKTTATGCTCACTAAGCTTTTTCATTCGCAAAATGTCACAGTTACATATGGATTTTCTACTTTCTTACTACTGGTAAGTAGTCTACTTAATTTTTGTGTCCTATAGTTCCAAGAAAGAGAAAAAATTTTCTGTAAGTTTTGGAAGAGGAGGTACTTTGTAATCAATRCTTAATTTTGTGATGAAGAGAGGCATGTTTATAAAGGGATTAGAACATATTAATCAGGGCAGCAGAGCCTGGACTACATAACAGTCCCTGTTGCTCCTATGTCATTGTTCATGTAAAATCCCAACTGTATCTAGATATACTTAGGTCCTGCCCAGAGGAGAGTCCTGTGATCGCTTTAAGGAGCCAAATTACATATACAGAGCACATGTCTATGTTTCCATATGTTACRAAACTAGAGATACTGGATACCCTTTTGTCCGTAGAATTATTTTGATGTTTGGATTTTTATTTTTTTTTTTTTTGGTTTATTTTCACTTTCCTAGGGCTTGAGCTAACTCTGTATGACAAGGAGTCTATACATTATCTTGAAGATAGATCATTCCAGGGAATTTATTTCTCAATATTTTGAGCAGAGAACATATTGAGATGRTAATTGCACATTATGGCATGCATTGTGCTCTTGATTGAGCTAAATCTCAGTCATATGTTTCTAASACTCTGCACCAGTTGGTCTGGGTGTCAGGGTTCTTTATTGGGACTGATCTATTTACTTGTATAACCACTGTGACTTTATGTAGATTGAGTGCCACGGGTTATGACCCTCATGACAACTAAAGACCATCCTCTAGAGCTCAGAGGATCTGGCAKATCTGAGGAGGGCTCCCACCTTTTGTAAACAAACTACATCACTGGTGTACTGAGCTGCTACCCACCCAATATTACTGGTTTAGTAAAATTCAGGATTCAATTTGTGCTTCTGGCACCTGCACAACAGGACATCAAGGGGTGTTGGGAAGTTTTTAGGGTCTGCTATGAAAGGAGACTTGGCATGGTGTCAAGTTTTGTGGTGTCTCAGAAACTTCATACACAGAGTCACATTGTTCTCAAACACAGGCTAATATTTTCAACTGATGGCTTATTTTTATATATATCTATATTTATATATATATATATATATACTATCCAGGACAGAAGTAATTTCTGTAGCCAAAAGTAATRGACAGATACACTGTCATTAATGTAAACTTTTACAGCAAAATTTCTTGAATCAGTATCTCTCTCCGATTTCTAAACCCTTATAAATTTCTTCCAGGTAACATAAACAGTAATGAAAAAAAATTTGTTCTCAACCCACTTTAATTAACTAGTGAAGTCATAACCAAGAAGTATTGACTTCTTTCCTGGGCCATATTAAACTGCAAACATGGAAATCTGAAGATATTTCAGAGCCAAGGACTAATTGAAAATCCCATTTTGAATATTATTTCCTGATTTCAATTCATTAAATTATTCATAGTGCTTCTCTTTAAGTAATTTTAAGCTTCACCCATGTTCACAATTGCTCAATTTTTTTTCAAATGTAATTGATACAAATATTTACTCCTTCTTCTTTATCATCACTTAAATATTTAGGAAAATAAGCTCAAGTAATTATTTTTTTACTACCTCCCAAATGGTTTAACATCAATTTCATAACATGACTACAATACTTGTCCAACAAAAATAAATTTTGATCTACATACATTTTAGAAATCCATATAGTACCAAAAGTCCTTAAATACAATAATGAAAGGGATCACAGTTATTGTATGGGCTTAGTTTTCACAAAAGTGTACAGACCTGTAAATGTCATAATTAGTCTCCCAAGGGAGTATGAGTGACATAAAGAATTTAGCATGTTCTATAGCAAGTGTAAAAACATTTCTCACTTTTTTTTCTTTTAGCCAGACTAACAGCAAGATTGTTTTAAAGCCTTAGGCAAAATAATTGACAATATGCCCCTAAGTGGGAGGTTATGCAATAATCCTGGAACAGCCTTCAGTCTGTACTGTGAGCCATTCAAGTACCAAAACAGAAAAAACCCAAAAGTCTCCAGGTCTAAWAGAAAGGAAGCACTTACCTTCTAGCTTTAAAAAATTACAGGAAGATGATAAAGAAAGGTGAAGGATATTCTCAGTACCAAGGGCACTTTGTGCTTTTTTAAATTCCTCTCGGGCCTCAGTCATCATCAGCCACAAATTTTGCATATATGACATTCAAGGATTTCAGACTGAGTTAGTTAAAGATGTGAATCTAAGCTTCATTGGCTGAACCATAATGAATACATGTATTTGATTTAATCAAATTTAGTGAAAAGTATTAACTTAATTCCCTAAATTAAAGCCACTTCACACACTATTTATTTTAAGTTTAGTATGTTACTGTATTTTCCTCAAAGACATAATACATAGTCAGTGCTTCTTCATCAAAAAAAAAGCATTTATAACACCAAGTTAATCTTTCAAGTAAATGGTTTTCATTCAGCACAGAAAGGATCATCCTAGCAACGTCATTTTGTAGTTTCTCTGCTTCTGTTGTGGTTAACATTTCAACCTGTGCAGAATAAAGAGCATCTGTTTTTAAGACTCTATAACATCTTTTCTAGTATATCTTTAATTTTCATTTAATTTACAGTAAATATGTCAACTTACCATATGTCAACTAACCTATCATAAAACCTCATGTGTTTTTTGAATGCACCCTCCATGTTTCACTTTTAGCAGTCTCTTTCAAGACAGTCATTCTAAGCCATCACAAAAATGATATTACCGAGGACCTAATMTGTGGATTCCCACTTTTCACTCATGATCCTATCCAGGTCTTTAATAGATAAATGCTTAGARTAGTACAGGGGCACCCTGAAGGTTTGCTCAGCTCAGCAAAAGCTGAATGCCACACGCAGCTGCTCATCCTTCTCCACAGCTCAGACCTAACTCCAACCCTGCAGCCATGATTCACAGCCGAGCTCAGAGGTGGTAAAATCAGACATAGTGAAAYAACATGAGGTGAATTCCCTCAATTACTTCCATGAACTTGAATTTTCACTAGTCATTGGCTGACTTAACAGATGCACTACAGTAAGAAGCAATTCCTTGCACACTGAGCATGGCTCCTTGTGTCTACTAATGGCCCCCTGTCAAGGTATTTCACGGAGAAAAGGGGATTCACACAGGCTTTCTCCTTCCATTATTAAAATACCATCAGTACATTTCAGCTTATCCTTAAATTTCACTTACATCATTTACTATTGGTGCTGGATTTCTTTAGTATAGTMAATTTCATTTTAATGATGTCTTGTTTTGGATTTGGGAATTAYCTTTTAACATATATGCAACATCTTTAAAATAAATGAACATGAAAAGTCAGTGTCAAAAAAATGGTGAGACACCATTAAACATACATTCTCTGTTAGAGAAATTGCTGTATTGCTAAATCACTCCCTGAAAGTGCTGCTTCTCTGACACTTTCTGTGAAGATTTGATAGGATGTTGGAAGCAATGCAGTTGTCCTGTAAATCAACAATGATATATTCCTTACAATATCTATGTAAGCCTGAGGGGACAAAAGACATTCCATGTTTCCTCCATCAATTGTTATTGTGGCTGTAGAACTGGTTACAATACTTTATCAGTACTCACAGAAAGAGCATTATATTTTGAGATATTAGCAAGTGTATTTTGAATAAGGCCTTATCTATATGCATATGTTATGCATATGTGTATGTATATATATATGTATATGTTACGTATATGTCTATGTGTATATTATACATGTATATGTATGAAAGGACTAACTGTAGCTTGCAAATTATATTAGTCATAAAAAAAATAATGAAGCAAGAAAGCATCTAAATTATCTCATAAAATAAATGCAGTGATTATACAATAAAGCCTTAAGCTTGTTCAGCTTGATCCTTCTCTCTCCAACCATGATGTTAGGTTGTCTGAAAAAGGCTGTGTCTYACTTTGAATTTACTGCCAATACCAGAGAATGCAAGGGCAATGAGATCACATATCCCTAAATTTAAAACTGCCTGGGTTTTCTGCCTCATTATATACTAGAAATATATCACCATTTAGATTATTTCAAAAAGTATTTTAGGAAACAAAGATTTATGTCTATTTGTCCTGACTAAAATATGTTGCATTTTGTGGTCTGGAACTTTTACAATTTTTTTCCCCTGGCATTGTATTTATTTTAGATAACAGAAAATAGAAAATAATAAAATTTTTTTAGGCATAAAATCATGATACAGGACAACATCATTGCAGAATCATGATACAGGACAACACTGCATGAAAATGAGTTTAAGCTGTTAGACTACCCAATGGCACAAGGATGCTTTTTCTGGGCTTTCATGTAGCACAGTACTAAGACTCTTAAGTTGTCTTCATTRCTTAAAATAGCTTGTCAGAAAATAGAAAACTCAGATAGCCATAGGTTACTGTAGACAAGACCTTTAGATGATTCTATCTTTGAGCATATGAGGTGAACATGATCAGTTATTTTGTAGGCAGCTGTTTCTATCCCTGTGCCTTCAAGCTCTACCCAGTTGGCTGAGATGTGAACACAAACCCCAAGGGGTGCAATTTTTGAAATGGATCCAAAGCAGCTTGGCTCATGCTGTGCTTCGTGTAAGTTTTATTTTTTATCATGATGACATAACTTAAAAATAGCTGGGGTATGTGTACTGTTCATGAAATAGAAAATACTCTGGGTTTCTCGCTGTCAAAATTAGACAAACCAAATTAGTCTGACAGCTGTGTTCCTACAGTCATTCTTGTGTGAACTGGAACTGCTGGGGAAGAAACTGATAGTGATACAGGAAAAAAAAACTTGCCATCTTCCTAGACAATGCCACAAAAAAGGGATGTGTTGAAGAATTGATACACAGTAGTCTTCAGAAAGTGGTCACCTCATGGATTTGACTGAATTTTGAATTCATAAAATTGGAAGTAACTTTGGAAACAATTGTAAAAATTGTAAAAAATGTTTCTTTCTTTTCTTTCTTTCTTTCTTTCTTTCTTTCTTTCTTTCTTTCTTTCTTTCTTTCTTTCTTCCTTCCTTCCTTCCTTCCTTCCTTCCTTCCTTCCTTCCTTCCTTCCTTCCTTCCTTCCTTCTTTCTGTTTTATTTTTTGTTTGTTTGGGTTTTTTTGGTGTTTTTTTGATTTTTTTAAACACCAGAATTAATAACAGCTTAGTATTCACTGCAAAAAATCTTTCAGTTGCCAAAAGTAAGAAAATTTTAATTAGTCATTTGATTTTTGTGTTCAGCTTTTTATCAGTTCTTTTGMTTCCCAACTAGTTTTGATTTGTGCATAAAGCCCTAATCATCAGAAATTAGAGCATATAAAGGGTATTTTACATTTCCCTTACCTTTTGATATTCTGTAGTACATTTTCTGTGGTTTCTTTACCACTTGACTTTTGGTTAAGTTCCCAAGTAAATCCACACAGTAAGGTGAGATGATAACCACTAACCTGTCTCCAGTCTGCTGTGATGGATCTGAGAGTGGGTATCCAGGTCTGGGGTTCACTGACAGAGGGGGACATGCAGCAAATTGGAGAGCAGCTGCCCCCTCTGCAGCCTCCCCAGTTGCTGAAAGGACAGAAACAAAGCCTGAATCACCATCAGCTCCATTTAAACACCAAATTTCTGACTGCCTTTTAACCACTATGGTATATTTTTTAGTTCCAGAATTTTTAATTCACACAAACATCCTTAAGCTGTTCTCTCTAACTCATTGCTTGATTTCAGGCAGCTCATGAAATCTTATGGGGCCTTAGTTTAGGTGTCTTTTAAGCAGAAATAGCTGGGCAGTAGTTATTTGAAGACTAAAATAGTGGCTTTAAAACGTTTTGACTTCTTAGAATAAACAGATTGCTGAAAAGAGTAAGAGCCATAATGCTATTTTGCCTCTGCTGGCCTCCTGCAATATTAGTGAAATCAAATATATTMTTTTGCTTATATACAAAGATTCTAAATGTTCCGTTTAGGAAGACTGGGAGAAATATCCCTGGATATTATTACTTGGTGTGGTTGAAMAATGCTAGAAACTTACTTCACTCTAACATTTGGTAAGAGAAAACCAAGAAATTAATTTGAGACACAAAACTACCATACACATATGATCAGGTAATGAAAGCCTGCCAGAAATTTTGTAAAATCTAACTGTTCTTTGAGTTTAGTTGAATGATTCAATTTCCTTGACATAGTTCTTCAGCTGGACAAAAACTAAGCTTCATTTTGAAAATGCTGACAGCAATTTGAGAGACTATTAGGTTTTTTCTRTAGGTCTATAATATTTCTTTGTTCTTCTCTTCACAAAATGAGAGAAATAATGTAGCTCAGTCCTGTACATTTTAATATGTAGACCACTTTAAAGAATCCAGAAAAAAACAAACTTGTTGACAATATATTCTTTTTTAAAAGTATTCTTACTCATTAATAACTATGAGGGATTCATAGAAAGTTAACCATAAAAGGTAACAGCTAAGATTTGAAAGATTTTGATTGCCAAAGTAACACCAGTTCATTGGACACATAAAAATAAAGCAGGGTAGRTTATTAATTGGGAAGTTTATTGATTTCTCAGTCTTCTGTATTCCTTTCTTTGTTACTTTTCCCCCTCTTTCTGCAGAAATACTAGGACAAACGAGAAACAGGAAACAGTTATGCTTTATCTGGAATTCTGCATCTATCTGAAGCCTGTTCTTCCTTCCATATGAGATGTGATGTTACTGCCAGGGCAAACTCTGATCTTCTGTGGATTACCTAAAGAGCATCTCTAAAGACGTCTGGCCCTTTCAGAAGAATGGACTGAAATCCTACAAGTCCTGGAATATCCTCATTCAGCTCTTGTTAGAATGTACTGGAGGAGTGACTAAATCAAAAACTGAGTCCTCAAAATTCTTCTTTTAAAAATTGATTGATCCAATTTTAAACAATTTTTTTGATCCAATTTTAACAAAAATGCATAGAAACTGTAAGTACGCTCMAAGAGTATAGATGGTTTTGAGGGTTGGTTTTTGTTTGTTTTTGTTATTTTTTGGGTTTTGTTTGYTTGTTTGGTGATTTGAATTTATTTAATAATTTAAAATGAAATTAAATCTTTCAGAAGTCCAGAAAGGTTCTATATGAGTGACCATTGTTGTGCAGCAACCAAGGATGTTGGGCTGCATTAATGAGGGTATCACSACTAGATATAAAGAAGTAAKTATCCCACTCTATTCAGTGCTTTCCAGGCCAGACCTGGCACATTGTCTTCAGTTTTGGTCCCCATTGTAAAAAAAGAAAAGGAATGTGGACAGGCTGTAGAAGATCCAGAGAATGAACACAAAGATTATCAAAGGGCTCTGAAGCCTGACAGTGTGACAAAAGTGGCTGAAAGGTCTGGGTTTACTCAGCCTTGAGAATAAAAGGCTTAGGGAGGAACTTATGACCATGTTCCTGTATGTAAACAGCACCTAAAAAGATGGAAACTTCCTTTTTACAAGGARTCACATGGGAAACATGAGGGGTAATGAATACAGGCTACTCCTGGGAAAATTCTGGTCAAAYACAACATGAAAYTTTTTCACAATGAGAACAAACAGACAMTGGAATAATCTCYCCAGGGAAGTAGTGGATWTCTTAGTGTTGGACACTAMAGATTTGGTTGAACAGTGTTCTAGGCCACCTTCTCTAGACCRTGATTTTGCTGAGAAAGGTGAGACCAGATGACACTTGAGGTGCCCTTCCAACCTAGTGTTCTATGACTCCATGAATGCAAGCCACCAGATTCAGCTCTGCCCGGACTCCGATCTTGTACTCTTTCTCTCTGTGAACTGCTTGCATTCCCAGTGCAGGCTACAGCCATCCATTTGCACTCCTAGTCCCTCACACATGCTGAAATGCCTGATAGACCTAGTTTCCAAGCCTGCATTTGTCAGGATTGCAGYTCCAGGACTCCACAGTAAGAATCTGCCTTTTTCACCACRGGGCATCACTGAAGTTCAGCMTCTGCTCTCTCAGCAGCAATGACAWRGTTRTTTTGTGGTCAGACTTCKCTYATTCAATTTATTTAAATCAATAGTATTTTAGAAAGGCCATAAAAGATTAATAATTCCTGGATGCCTCTGTATCACAGGTTGTAGCTCTTATGGAACGTTGGATCTCTCTTTTCCTTGGAATATTTTTCCATTTTCCAGCATTGACAATGTTGTGAGATGCAAGCACTCAAGCAGGTTTCTGAAGGACAAAAGTACAGAGAGCACCAGCCCTGTGTAACACACAGCTGGTTCTGCTATTCACAAGCAAGGAACAACTGGYTGAGGAGGTGGTAATCATCTACAGACTTCGCTGTAGTGACCTGGAAGCAGTGGAAACAGTGGAAGCTCAAAATACCAAGGGGAGTGACAAAAGAGAAGAGGAAGAATACTGACCTTGGACTTCAGCCAAGTATCCTTAAGTGTGTTCAGGAAACATCTTGGTGGGATCCCATGCAAGGATACTGTCTCTAAGCAAAAAATGGAAAATGGAAGTAGTACAGGCTATAGAGATATAATTTATAGAACCATTACCTGGTGTACAGGAATAGTGCTAGGAAAGCTGAAACTCAAAAGCTAAAACAGAGATGCGATGCCAGTGAGGAACGTAAAGAGCAACAAGAAAATATTCTGTGGTTACATCAGCAAAACACTGAAAAGGAAAATGTGGAAGGGGGAAGGTGATGTAGAGGCAAGGGATACAAACTAGACTGAGTTACTCATTTTGTTTCTTATACTTTTGCCTCACTAATCATCAACAGAGTCTCCCAGATTCCAATGATTAATGAAGTTTGAAGAAGGAGAAGAAAAATTAGTAGTAGATCAGACTCAGAACTGGTATTATCTGGAAAAACCTGCATCTATACRCATCCTCAGCTCAGGCTGAGCCCCACGCTGCTAAGAAAACTAACCAATATCCTTGCACAAATGCTTTGTGTTGCCTTCCCAGAGAGTGGGGAGATTCCTGATGAATGAAGAAAAGCACTAATCTTCAAAAAGGATCAAAGGACAAAAATCTGGTGAACTACAGACCATTAAATTTCATTTTGTCTCTGAGAAAATCATAAAGTCCTTATATATCACATCTCTAGGCATATGAAGGAGAAGAAGGTGACTAGGTTGTTAAGGGTAAATGACTCCTGACCAACCTGGTTGCCTCTCTGATAAAATGACTGGGTTGACACATGAAGGAAGAATTAGTTCATTTATATAAACTTCAGCAAGACCTTCAACATTGCCTTCTCCCATGTTCTTGCACRTGATTTAGGACACTAAAGGCTTAGTGAGTGAACAATCAATAGGTAAACCTGTAGAACAATCAGGCTCAAAAGGCAGAGGTTAATGGGTTGCAGTCGTATTGGAGATGAATAATAAATAGAGTCCCAGAGAGGTTGAACCTGGGAACTGTTCTGCTTAATAACTTTGCCAATGGTCTGGAAAAGGCAGTGGAGTGTGCCCTCATCAACTTTGGAGATGCTATCAAATTGAGGTGACTACTCCATGGGCTTGACAGCAGAGCTGTACAAATGGGTTGACAGGAACTCTATGAAATTGAACAGGGCCAAATGTACAGACCTGCACATGAAATAGAAGAAGCCCTACAATGGTAGAGGCTGGAGACTGATTACCTGGTGAGCAGCTCCCTGAAATAAGGCCCTGGGGTCTTGTCAGACAGCTGAAAAATGAAACCAGCAGTATGTCCTGGCAGAAAATAAATCCAACAGCCTTCTGGGCTGTATTAGCACAAACAGAGCTAGTAGTTCAAGGGGAGAGGCTTTCCTCTTCCATTCACTATTTATTAGACTGCACCTGGAATACAGCCTCCAGTTTTGACCCTGCAATACAATATAGAAATTTACAAGCTGTAACAAGTTCATCAAAGGGCCACCAAGATAGGTTGAAGTTGAARATTTTTCTCCAGGCTAAACTGGAGAAGCAGAAAAATGGATAAACTGAACAGATGCCCCTCCCAGGTTCTATGAGCAGGTTATAGAAAACACAGAGCTAAGGTCTGCACAGTGGTGCATGAAAGGTCAATAAGAGGCAAGGAGTGTAAGTTAACATAAGGTCGATATTGCATARAAGACAAACTTTTTGTRCAGAAGCAAAGGGTGGAMGCTTRGTTGCAAGCAGGTTAASCAGAGAAGTTMTGCAGTCCATCTCTAGAGGTTTTCAAGACACAGCAGTATAAAATCCCAAGCAACCTGGTCTGACTACAGAGATCACCTTGTTTTGAGCAGGAAGTTGGATTAGGCATATCCACAGACACCTTCTGCTCAAAATGACCACAAGATCATATTCTATGATTCCATAAGCCTAACACAAAAAACTGCTCATATGTCTGGGTCTGCATGAGCCTCCACCATAGTCACGCTTCCTCCCTTTGAATATCCTAGTGTATTTGAATTTCCTGTACTCTCTTTTTCAGGACCTTTTSTCCTTTGTGCTAAACTAGACTGTGTTCCTCTTCCATATCTAGCTTTTCATATAGAATTTTTCTCTTTGGTTTTTTCTTCCTGCTGGCATATCAAGCCTGATGCATATAAGCCCCMAGAAGAAAACATTATTTCAGCAGTGGGGTTAGCTACCATCCACTAGTGTCTTTAGTTCTTGCAGGAGGTCTAYTTTATCTTACCATCTTAATTGAGGCTGCTAGCAGTATGAAGTCCATAAAGATACATAAAATATCTTAAACTTTAAAATATTACACTGGCCAAATATGATATAATGATACGGCTTCTCTTTCTAACCATTGACTTTATCATTATGCACACCGACGTGTGCAAAGACAACCTGATAAAATGGGTGACCTGATTAAGCACTTCCTGATTGAACACAGTGCTCTGTATAAGGAAGCCTTCCATTGTTCTTCTGCATGCTGGGGAAATGATCTTTAAAAGACATGCAAGGAGAAAAGAACAGGAAGAATCTTAATGTAGAGATATGGAATATAAATTATATAAAAATAAAATTAAAATAAAATAAAATAAAATAAAAAGAGCAAAAATACAATTCTAAATGTAAATAAGAAGTGTGCTTCATTTGCATATTGCAAAATCTTCTTCATGAATGGCTCCTTAAAGACCTTGATTATACAGCAGTTACTACTAATGACAAAATTTACTTAGGAAAGTGGAAACAGCTACTTATATCTTTGAGAACAGATAGAGAGATTGTATCAGTTGATTTTGTARGTGGTTCAGGGCATTGGAACTCTGAAAGGGCTGGATGGAAAATCCTCTAAGGAGCRTCTGAGCATCCTGGGTTTGACTAGTTTGAAGAAAAGGATGCTGAGGGGTGACCTCAGTGCTCTGTACAGTTTCCTGARGAGGGRAAGTGGAGAGGGATAAGTTGTGCTCTTCTCCCTTGGATCCAGCCACAGGRATGATTCAAAGCTGCATCAGAGAAGTTTTGGACTGAACATTAGGAAGCACTGTTTTACTGAGAGGGTCAAACGCAGGCTAAAACTAGAAAGGTGGTTTATACCTCAAGCCTGCCAGCATTTAAGAGGCATTTGTACAATGCCYTTAACACCATGCATTAATGTTTGGTCAGCCCTGACTTGGTCAGGCAGTTGAACAAGATGATGGCTGTAGATCCCTTCCAGCTGAAAAATTGTAGTGTAATGCAGTCTAATTTTGGATTTGTCTGTCTTCATAATCAACTGGATTAGGCTTTCTGACCAGATTGCTTTTTTTATCATTGCATTATGGTTCTGTGATGCTAGTGAATCACTGAACAGGCAGCTTGGTTGGGAACTGAGACCACAGGACAAAATGGAGATACAAACCTAACCAGACATGCCTTCCACAAATAATGAGTTTATTTTTTTCATCTAAGACTGGATATATTTAAGCCATCCACTGCAATGAAAATCAGTGCCCCTCAAACCTCACCTCCTGCCCCTGCAAAGTGATTTTTGGTTTTATTTGCTTTAATAATTTGAATAGTGACTTCTGATCTGTGCATGCAGTTAACATAATAAATGTTTTGAGCAATATCCAGGTAAAGAGAGTTTTGGTTCACCCTGCCTTCCTTTTCCAAGAAAATTGTTTTCTAACCTTTTCTGATTCACTTTTGCTGTTGTGGTTTGCTTCCTTTTAAAGAGGCAGTGTGAGTGCATTAACAGTGCTCACTCAGCATTTAAAAATGTGATGGTGACTTGCACTATTTTTGGTGTTCTTCTCAACTGTGCACARTAATGGATAATTCACAGAATTTCACACAGATTTTGTGGTAATTATGTCATTTGGAGCAGCAGCAACCATACCAAATATGCTGAGGTTTGGCCTGCATGTGGGTTATGCTTGTTCTGTGTCATGAAAATTCAGGGATGGGTTGTTCTATTCCTTTGGCATGGGTGAGCAGTGACACAATATTCACATCTTGAAACTCAAGCCCACACAGATCACTAATCCTAATTCTTAGGCATTTATGACTTTACTCCTGACAAAAGAAGAMCAAGAGGGGAAAATTTTCAACTGATAAGCAATTAACTGCGAAAGCCTAAACCTATTTAAGATTTACTGATAAAATCAACAATAATACGCCAGTAACCGTTTCATGTATTTCAAACCATAAAGGATGAAATCTGTTGTTTTATGAATATTAGCATTTAACATTATGAATAGTTCACAGCATGCCCATCTGGACCTAACATTCTCTATATTTAAATATCATTCAGCAGTTATAAAACTGTCTGAAATTGTTCTTCTCCTGCTGATTCTTTAAATGCATTTATTTCTTGGTTCTTTTATTTATTTTTAAAAATGTCAGTACAATAGCTCTATATTATGTCTTATTAGCCCTGGAAACATTTGGAAAGTAGTTTCTTTTTCTGAGTAACATTTGGCAACTTTTTTAAGATTCATCAAACTAATTAGTCATTGTTTAAGTCTGAATTTTTTTAAATGATATGCATCTAGATTCCAGATTTTTTCCAACTCAGGATGTGTGATAGCCATCTCTTAAACAGACTGAAAGGAACTTGGCAGACTCTTAAAACCAGAAAAGGCCACATTTCTTTGGCCTTAAAAAAAAAAAACAAAAAACATGCTCTAATGAGTAGATACCTTGGTCACAGTAGTCACAACCTCTGGAGAGGTGTTCAGATCTCAATTAATTTATTTTCAGTTAGTAAATAAGCCTAGTAAGCCTAGTTGAAGATGGTAGGAAGTCTTATAAAAAGGTAAAGAATATTTTGTATTCTGTGTTTAAAACTTTAGAATTGCAAGTTTTCATATTCCAAAATCCAAAATAGATCGGGGACAGTTTCTGTGCTGAGGTTGGTATTGTCCATTCAAACCCATRTAAGTGGCATCATTGTGTGTAAGTATCATCTATATAAAGCAGCCTTCCCATCTCAGCTGAAAAGGGAAGAACAGGAGGGGATTTTATTTTTAGAGACTATATTATTGATCCAATTGATTTTAGAACAGCTTTCATAGCTTGGCAGAAGTCAGACAGTACTTAACAGAATACTGTCACTAGCATTCATAGAATGACACAATGCTTTTTTTCCATAAATTCCTGTTTAAAACTTTTAGACAAAGGTCCCTGAACTAATGTACCATGGTTTCTTTCAGATATTTTTCCTGCAACATTTCCCTCTATCCACAGCATTTTCTTCTTCCCCTTTTTTCCTCCATGAGTACTTCACTGCAGTACCACTCKGTCCTTTTCTTTGCCCTTCTCATCACCTAGTTCTTCCAGTGTTCCCGAAGACAGCCTTCTCATGTCCCACACACTTTGCCAGATTTAAGGTGATAGCCATTTCTAAAGGTCAGCTACCTTTCAGCATATGCAGTGTTATGCTCAAAATCTTGTAAATTACCTAGGAAGCAAATATCTATATATATATAAAACCATTAATTTATTATTTTTATTGTGGAAATCCTAAGAATTTAGCCATTCTTAGTCTAGATCTAATTGTTGAAGAAAGAATAAAAATGAAGTTAAAATTCTTTTACACAGTTTTTACTCCTATTCCTGGTGTTATCTTCACTCTTTTTCTGCTCCTGAGTCCTAATATTGGTGGGTGACATCYACTAAGGTTGAGGGTTGGGAGGTGTTATGGAAAACCAGTAGCATCTCAGCTTCTTTGCCAGGAGTAATGAAATGTTAATGGTTTCTTCCTCCTTCACTGGTCACTATGAGTCAATTTGATATGTTTGGTTAAATGTTTTTATGTCTTTCTCTTTACTCATTGGTTTCTATACCACATTACCCCCAATCTTACTACATATGTTGGCTTTCCTGTATGTTTGATACCACTTCTTTGTTTTCCTTATCCCTAAAACGAGTTTTGGTCAACTCCATGTTTGCATCTCCATAACTCAGTGTTGGTCAGTTTCTTGGAGCTGTGGGGTCTCCAGTGTCAAGGCTGTTCATCTCTCACCATCCAGTCCTACACTGCTTCATGCCACGTCTTACGTCTTTAGTACTCAGACTTCTGATCTTGTACACCATTTCTATGTTACAGAAAATAATTGTTTATTACTGTTATTAGTATAAAACTATGATGAAACCACACAAAGATGAACAAAAATATTAGAGGAAAATGTCATACTGGATCCAACAACCTGAGAGAAGAAAGGCTGCTGCAGCTTCATACCCCCAAGTCTAATAAATAATGAGCCTGAAAATGTATTCCCACTGGACACATGCACATTGAGGACAGGTATACACCATGCATGTTTTTATCTGACCACTCAAGTAACAGTGAGATGCTCAGAGCACAGACACACAGCAGCAATGGTTTCAACCTGTAGCAGTAAAAAAAGCAGCCGGGACCCAGTTTCTTCATGCAGAAAAGCCAATTCTTTATTCACAGAACTCATTTTTATACAGTTTTCACAGACCTCGTGTGAAACTCTAATTAGCTAGTAGTTTTCTTGCCACTTAATTAATTTTTGTGGTTTTTGTGCATGTGCTAGGACTCTCTCTTTTACTCAGGTGTCTAAATTTTTCTTTGTGGACTTTCTTGGGACAGATCTATTGTTTATGCAGGTGCAAACTTATTTTTCTTACTAGAATAGTTTGTTCTGTTAACTGCTTTCATTCTTATGATTTTTCAATATGRGAATTTACAAGCTACTGCTAGCTCAGCTAGACTAGCAGGGCCTAAACCATATTTTATAAGWCATTTCTTTGATAATATCCTCACCTGTCTGCAACATCAACCTGCTCCTGTCTCTGGCTGAGCAGGATGAAGGTATGACAGTAGGATTATATATCATATCTCTCTGTATATGTACAGTGTGAGTCCCTCAAGCAGCTGGCCTGTTGCACCCAGCCTGACCAGTTGCTGTCCCTAGATCTCAGCCTTATCAACTGCAAACACCTGGACATATGAACCCCAAAGGTCACAGCACCATAATCCTAATGCACTTGATGATGCAGACCATCACACACACACACACACACAGAGAAATGTCCAGGAGTCCCTGATCCCAGACAACCACTCTATGCCCTCACCCTTGGAGAGCCACAGATGCTCTCACACACAGAGGTGTGTGTGAGACACCCATCCCTCCCCTCCCTTAATCCCAAGCCAGTCCCTGCTGCCTCGTTCAGGTTGATCTTCTCTAGTGATCCCACACTTACTCACACACCTGCATTCATTACATTTGACACCACAGACTCATACACTCACTTGCACGTGRAGTAAAGAGCCACTTACTGGAAAAGGAATTTTTCAAGGGGACAGACCAGACTGCAGTGATTAAGCCCAGGACTGGGTTAGAAACTATACTGATCAGCCCTTGCTTGCATGCAAAAAGATTCTTCCCTCATCTCTCTATTTCCCATACTTGTTTCTCCCCAAATCACCTAAACCTCTCCTTTTCTCACCTTTGGTTCCTCTCCTGAACATGTCTTCATAAATACTGGGCAATCCCAGCACACTCTTTCTCTGCTTCCCATACCCTTTCTCACACCCCTTGACAGCCACTCCCTTAGTTCAAAAGGTGAGATGGAGATCTGGTCCCAGTGCGTCCTCACAAAGAGTTTCACACTGGGTCAGTGGAGCTGAGGCTCTGCTGGGAGGGACAAGTACAGGGTGTCCCTTTGAGTCCTTAATTTGGGTTCCTTGGCCCTCTGCCGTTGTGCTCTTGATTTTGATGGGCTAAAGGATCCCTGGCAATGGACCTGGGAGCAAACTGGAAATGGCCAGCATAGACTTCCCCACCTGCCTTTGTGCCTCTGTTCTTCTGTGGGYGTGCAGATGAATTTTATCACATAACTTAACAAAAAGTATAACTGCCACCTGATCAACAAGAYAAACTGCATCATAGCTAAATGAAGYGAAACARAGATGCAAGTAGGKCAGGAAAAGTTCAGGAACAGMAAACTTGCCAKGCCTCASTMTTTTGGGTGTWCARAGCTTASAGCCTGCTACTCTTAATGTTTCTGCTGTATTACAGGACTATCTGGCTACTGTTATCTATCTGGTTATCAGTGAGCTGATGTGCAGGTGACACTTCAGAATCACTGGCTTTAGGCCACATAAGTCACAGTGGCACATCTGGAAGCCATGCTGCCCTATTTTCTACAGTACTTAAACTAGGTWGGCTAAAGGTGGCTCAAACATGAGTGAAAAATCTGAGTTAATTATACGTCTCAATGGCTGAAAAACAATTATATACCCTATTAGACTGATTTTATGAAATATTGGGACATCACCTTGTAAATATTGGGCAATTTGCCTATATAGTATAATGCATAGCCTAATGTTATTCAGTCATAACCACTTCTCAGTCACAGGCAGGGGAAGTTTCTTTTATTCATACTTGGCTCTCCATCTCCAGGCAGGGAAAAATATCTGGCCACAGCATGACTTTGGTGACTTTGATATCCAAAGGAGCAACATTTCTACAGGGTGTAGGGAGCAGAAATTGTTTAGTCTGGGCTTCTGATTAGTAAGTGAAATGAGAGGCAAGAAGCTGTTTATAAAGAAGGAAAATCTGATCATATTTTCTGTTCTACATGTGGAAAAAGATACTTCATTCAACCTGATGGAGAGAAGTTAAAGGGAGGAGTTGTGGTTTTTTTTTTTGTTTTTTTTTCTTTATTGCTTCTGGGAAAGTTAAATTATTTATTGCCCTTTGGAATACAAAATTGTAACTAAGCAAAAGGGATTTGAGCAGGAAAAATCTAATTTACACTTCTTTTTTTGAGCTGAAAAGCCCCAGTGTTCATTTATGATGATATTATGAGTTGTAGTGAGGTTCTTAAACATCATTAATCACTACAGATGGCTACAAACCCATTAAATCTTTTAAACACCTGTTTGCTTATCAAATGCTCACATGGTAAGCTACCCTCTGGTTCACATAAGTACATTAGTTTTAGAACATATAATTGTCTYACAATAGCTGTACTTGTGCTAATAACCAGTCCTCTGAAAGTAAAAAGTGGAACCTATTGAGTAGTGGGGGTGGCTGTAACTTAAAAACAGAGCTTCTAGACTGAGCAGTAGTAGCTGGATGACTACTTGTAAACTGTTTGTCTTATTTCTGGTAAGCTTAGTTCAATTCCACAGTGAGCATCTAAGTGAAATAGCTTGATTTTTTATTTTTTTTTTTTGCAATCAGTCAGAAGAGAACTCTACCACACATAATTTATCACAATTTGTCTCTTTTGAAGAGAGCTTCAGGATAGAAATATCATAAAGACCAAATTATTTCCTACTCAAATGTTCTTAAAAATGTGTTGCACCATTTTTAAGAATGTGGTTTTAGACAGAAATTGCAATCTCTTGTCATACTTCAAGCCTTATCAGTATGAAGCTCTGTGCTACAGCACCCACAAGAGTGYTCATATTCCCAGAAGTATTTCTGGGAYAATCKTGTCCCAGAGGCAATACCATTTATTCCCARAGTAATAGCCTCCCTTTTTGGGATGKTAGGGTTTATTCCATCCTGAAGAATGGTTAAATGAATTAAACAAATGGAAAAACAAACAAAGATRTGATCTGGTAAGTGTGGTGAGAGGGTTATATCTCTAAAAGATTTCTGTGCCATATATGCTAGCTTCCTACAAGAGGCACAGAAATATTCTTAACCTGTGTAAATCTATATAATTTTTGMTAGATCTATACATATTTCTATAGTCTCTGAGTGTAGGCCAGAATTTTCTGATAAACTTCCCTAAATCCAGATCCAGTCTGAAGGGCTGTCTTGTGGTGACATACTACAGAAAGAACCCATGTGAGCAGTCAGATGTCATCTTGACARTATTGACTACTGATCAGCTTTTTTCATTAATGATTTCCTAAATGTCTCTATACAGTCACTGTACATWTTTGCATATAATCATATCAGAGAAAAATGCACTAAAACTATGACTAGAACATTATCACAGTGCCATGCTGTGAACTAGAAAAGCAGCAACTTCTAAACATATCTACTACAGCCATACTATRAGAGTAATTTAAGCCAAATTCCATTTATAAGTTTTGAATTGAGTTTGATTAACTAAAAAAAAATAGAAAAAAATCTGCATTAAGTTGCTGCTTTGTTTCCTGAAATAGCTTTTCATGCCCCAAGATTCAGAAATTGGAAGACTGAGATACTGTCACAATGCTATACAGTCATTTTGTTGAAGTTAATCAACAGAAATTTTAAGTGGATGCAAAACCCAGAACTGTTTTAAAGGCAGTAGAGCAGATATATTTATCTACTCATCCTTGTCCTTATTTATCTGGATACCAACTACTCCCCTTTCATTTGGAATACAYGCTGGACTGATTGTCAAGACTCCAGTTTGCTCTAAAGGACCTGATAGACATCATAATCAAAAAAAGGTGAATTTTAAAAATCTCAAATGTCTGTTACAGATTTATTGGCTGAAATGTGATTCTACTYAATCTGATATAGCCTGAAAAATGTTACCAAAGGTTGATAGAAGTTTTCAAGAGTTGTGGGAAAGTAGCTGATAGAAATATGTGCTGTGGAAGAGAATGTCAAAGGGATAGATTGAGGTAAAAGACAGGTGGTGAATTAAAGTTACTTTCAAACACATTTCAAAAAGGACTAAATTGTGCACAAATATAAAAAATATTGACACCCTAATTATAAGACATTCCTATTTATTCTTACAAATATTAAGTCTAAACGAATCTTTGTTAAAAAGAGTTGAAGGTCAGAATGTAGAACAATCATTTATAAAGTCAAAGGGAGGTTGGGTGGAAGCTCGGTCCTTTGTGTACTCTCTAGTCTCCTCTAGGCATTCAACATTAAAAAGTACATTACTTTATGTCCTTCACTGTCTTACTCCCAGACAGAATAAAATTAAGGGGGTTGATTAGAACCTATGCATTGACCCTAGTAAATCAAAGGCTCTGSCTTAGAGGTAAAGCTCATTCCCAAAAATCCACGGCAAAAATTGTTGTTTCGTTATACATATACCATAATCTGACTTTGAAAAGTACTTGCAAGTGAAAGGAAAGCTGTCTTTTCAACCCCTTAAATTTGTGACAGTTCAACTAATAGGCCAGTTAATTAACTAATGGGTGTGAAATACAGGCTTTGTCCAGAGGTAAAACAGATTAAATATACTTAATTGCCTAGTATGGATTGAGACAGTTTATTGGTGGGACTCACCCAGTTTCCACAAAATTTTCCCTGGAGGAATATAAGCAAATACAAAAAAGGAAAAACGGGACATATAGTCATTCTTCTAAAACTTTAGTGTGTTTCTCCTTAATAAAATCTGCTATAAGAATAACAATTACTGTCAAGTGGGATGACAATTAAACAAGGGATTTTTCAAAAAGAAAAGTCTGGGCTTTCAAAACCTTTTTACCTGGTTGGAGATTTTTTATACAGTAAAAAATATATTATCTAGCACAAATGAGATATCAGAATTATCMGCCATAGTCTATGAAATTCATAATAATTTTTCACCTCAATCTGCTTCAAACTGAAGTATTTTTGYATTAGTATRCAAGATTCTKAGTGCTGCCTTCTCAMCCTGACTACAAAATGCATTRTTACATTTTAAAAATAAGATTTKTTTRAACTAACAATAGTCTACCCCYAAATTTGTCATTGARAGGAATGCACCTGGTGCAGGTAGCTGGATTTGCAAGCTGCAGTGCAAGAAGAAGAATGAGATGCAGATTGAGCTCTGGGTGGGAGCCCAAGGCAAGAGGCTGTGAACTGACTCTGTTTCTTCCACTCTAGCATTCATCTTCCAACTGCATCTTTCTTTAGCTCATTCATAGTACTTTCCTGCTGTTTCCAAGTGATATTGCAATTATATTATGTAAGCCTCACTTTTCACCAACTTGAAATTTGAYACACACACCTTTTTTCATTCTCCAGACTGATTTTGCAGCCACCTGGGCTGGCCACTCTAAAATTTTCATTGGCTTCCTAATTCTAGAGGATATGATAAAATCTTCTKGAAGATTAATAATAATTTTATTATTACCATAATAAAAAATTCAACAGAGAAACCACAAAGACATTGTCCAGATTAATACCTTTGATTGTAGGTTTCAACCAAATATCTCCTCAGCCATTCCTATATAAAAAATGTTGAATGGTGAGATTTTCATGCTGGATTCAATAAAGATGTGTTAAAACCTTTTTAGAGTGATTACCAAGCATAATTCAGAATTTAAAATGTTGTTTTAAAAAACTTTCTCATCTGGTTTCAAGATAACCTTAAAAATGCCAATCACTCTGTAGGGCCTTTATGGGATTTATGGCTAGGCAGCCTAAAATGATGTTGTCAAGGCAAGGTAAACAGTAACTCTTAACTGGCTTAAAAAAATCTCAGGCATTTGCTATCAGAAAGAGACAGTTTCCTTCAAGATTGTCAAAGACTTAAATTTTACATGGCCTTTAGAAATTGCTCTATAAAAGTATTCAGCTTGCTCCAGCAAGAGTTTTCCTATGAACTGATTATCTCTTTGACCATGATAAAGGRCCTTTTGAATTCAGGCTTATATAACATCTTTGGTGGAATTTCAAGTTCAAACCTCATCACACATTTTAATTATAGATGACAGCACTAACAGGACTGCATGGCAGACTTTAGGAAAAAWTTAAATACATAGCATATCATGGCAATTGATTGGAACATTTTCACATTTATGCCATTTTTGTCAAATATACTGGTGAACACCTTGGTGTTCTRTAAAGACAAAACTGTTCCCATGCAAATTTCATCTAAAAAGACTKTTGTTTAAAAAGAACATCTTGTTGAGAAGAGTAGGAAATAGCTTACTGTCTGAATTACTGTCTTGGATGTTAAGAGTGTAAGTTTATGCCTCTGCATTAGGATGAAAAAGCTCTGCTGTGTCATAAATAYAGCAATGACCTACAGTTAGGATCAAYGCACTTCCACCTGAGAAATTCGGTTACAAAACCTGATTAATGTAAACAAGAGTAAAAGGATATATTAAAAATATATATTTCTAATTTGGACAGATTTTCTTTCTAAAATGCTGTATATTATAATCATTTTGTTTGTTTGGGCTTGGGTAAATTTTTAATCAAGCACTGTCAAACAAAGACACCARGTGTAAATGATTGATGAGATCTCAGATCCTCAAATATTGTAATGTTTCTACAACAAGRGTTATTGCAAGTAATGAGTRTAAAAACATACATAAATTCAGCTTGCTTTGTCATCCTTTTCMGATTCAGCTTCACCAAATCTAATAAACCAAAATTATAACTATTCTACAGCTGATTGAATAAAATGTTCTTGTAATGAAAAAGTGTCTGGTCTTGTTCTGACTAAAGTCATTGAAAAATTTTAAGTCAAGATTATAAACTAAATGGGGAATGTGTTTCTCAAAGTACAAACTTATTGAGAATTTCAAATGAAAATGTTGTCTCTGAAGTATGTAACTCATACAACCCCAAAATGCATTTTTAAAAAATGTATTTTTTTTTTGAAACTTTTTTCCAGGCTATTTGATATGAAAAGACAGAAGATACAGTACCTTCTACAGAGAATTTTTGATTAAGTAGAGCAAATAGATAAAGTGTCGTAACAGTGAAAGAAAAGGCTCTGGGGTCCTGATTCATTCCACCTATCTCCAGGCATTCCACTTAAAAGCATAGGTAATGGATGCTCCCTGTGTAGTCAGCAAGGAGATAGAGGAATTTCCAGGGTGAGGTTCAGACAAGGTATTTTCCTCCAGGGATGCCTCTCTTTCTCATCAGTATCGTAAGTAAAGAACCTATGGCAACCAAGACCCTAATTTAAGAATGTCTGCAGGTGCCTAAAGTCAGAGAAGATGAAGTTGATTCAGGATGGGAGATAATGGATATTCACTTAGACAAAAGWGCTGTACAGATGGAAATAAATAATTCATTTATAATAAATCTTCATGCATGTTTCAAGGTAGCATGTCACATGTTTTACAAATACTATTAATTGTCAAATATTACAAGCCCAATCAGTTTTAAAGAGAGCGTGACCAGCATGAAAACATTGCAAATGGGTCCTACTTAACAACAACTTGCAATCTTACTGCTGGATGTGTAAGTGTACATCTACATCTCATAGAATGAAAGTATTTTGACTTGGTATTAAGTTATTCCATGTTAAGCATTACAGTCTTTTCTGCTGGAGTGATTGCAGCAGCTGATAAGGAAGACTGATGCCTTCTCCCTAGAATTCTGTAAGGTGTTAAACACAGTCCCACATGACATCCTTATCTCCAAACTGGAAAAACATGAATCTGAAGGATGAACTGTTGGGTGGATAAGGAATTGACTGGATGGACACAGCCAGACCAATGTGATCAATGGCCCTATGTCTAGGTGGAGGCTGTGATGAGCGGTGTCCCTCAGGGCTCTGTCTTTGGTGCTYTTTAGCATSTTTATCAATGACACAGACAAYGAGATCAAGTGYACCCTCAACAAGTTTGCAGATTATATGAAACTGCTACAAGTTGACACAACACAAAGAAGAGATACTGGAAAAGATTGAGTTGGATCCATGAGAAAAAATGAGTTTCAACAAGTTTCAAGAGCAAAGTGCTGCTTCTGGGGCAGGASAATTCCAGACATGAGCACAGCCKRAGAGAAGAACTCATTGAGASCAGCCTTGTGGAGCAGGAYTTGGGGGTCCTGGTGGATGAAAAGCTGGACATGAGCCAAGAGTGCGCACTCACACCCCAGAAAAYCAGCAGTGTCCTGGGCTGCCTCAAAGGCAGATTGGTCAGCAGGTCGAGGGAGGTGATCCTGGYCCTCTGCTCCACTCTCTCCCACCTGGAGAACTGTATCCTTGTCTGGAGACTTTAGCACAAAGAGAACTTAGACCTATTAGATTGGGTATACAAGAGGGTCATGAAGACACARGAGGGCTGGAGCACTTCTAGGAAGAAGTGAGAGCTGGGGCTCTTCAGACAAGAGAAGACAATACTCTAGAGCGACCTCATTGCAGCCTTCCAGAATGTGATAGGAGCTTATAAAAAGGAGTGAGACCATTTTGCACAAAGGCATGTAGTAATTGAGCAAGGAGAATGAGAGATTTAAACCAGATATATGGAAGAAATCTATTACTCAAAGGATAGTGAAGCTGCAGAAAGAAGCTGTCCAGAGCAGCTGAGGATGTTTCCATCCTTGGAAGTTTTCAAGGTCAGGGTTGGATGGGGCTTTGAGCAACCTGGTCTAGTGGAAGTTGTCCCTGCCCACAGCAGATRTTACAACTAGATGATCTTTAAGGTCTCTTCCAACACAATAATTCTGTAATTTTGAGATTTTATAATATTACTCGGGGATATGAAAAATTATAATCTTTGCACTAGAGAAGCTTCTGTAATATTGTTTCATTAAAAAGCTTTGTCCAGGTGTATAATAATATCCCTTGAATAGAAATAAGGAAGGGGAAGGTCTATGACTATTACTGCCCTTTCCTTCTCCTCAAAGCTCAGGTTTCTACTTTCCAATGATTTATTGGATATATGTGGTTGCTATGCTTTTTTCCAAATTATTTATCCTTTTTCTTGCTTTTATCTCTCTGTTCCATACGATTTATTGTGTCCCTGGCTTCCCGGTATTGCTAATGCCACCAGAAACATCCTAATTAAAGGACTGAGTCATGAACAGAAAAACAAAGTGGAAAATGAAGGAGATTTTCTAGCCCCACATTCATAAACACTGTAGACAGGTAATTTCTCTACAAATATTTATACCATTACTCCCTGAACTTTCAAGAAGTAATTATTTCTCCTACTTTTGAATAATTGTCCTTTCTTAGGAGCCAGATTATCCCCAGGTATTAATTAATGAGATAACACCAAAGATGAAATTTTTTCTTCTAGGTTTTTAAAATATATTTGAATGGAAAGAGATTTGGGATGTTTCTTCTTTTTTAAGATRTGTTAGGAAGGCCCTAATGCTCTACTGGTTCATTATTTTCATTAACCTTTAAATAAAATAATACATATGTTTCTCCTTTAACCTGTGTGAACACAYACACATGCATATACATGTGTACTACACTAATAGATGGATAGCAGGTATGATATTCATACAATAGAATAATTATTGTTGATATTGTTACCTTAGAAACAGTARTTTATGGAAAATACTGTTTTGATGTTTTTTAATGGCTTAATTTTAKGAACATCTCTTGCCTTCCCCTGTGCAGTGCAGTGTGCTCTTACTGAGAAATGCATTTGAACCAACATATCACTTAAACAAGAATATGTAGATAATTGATTTTATGTTGCCATCCTAGCTGCAGAAACACATTCATTTTAACACCACTAATGCCAAAATACATTCAGCTGAAACTTGCAGCTGCCTCTTCTTGCTTAAATAGCACAGAAAGATTATGGTAGACTATGCAGTTTTCTGCTTTCAAGTAGCRTAACCATTAATGCTTAATACAAACAACTAGTCAAAAAGATGAATAAAATAATAAAAGAATAAATCTGCATTGGATTAGG
Organism: Alauda arvensis; assembly: GCA_902810485.1. NCBI lineage: Eukaryota > Metazoa > Chordata > Aves > Passeriformes > Alaudidae > Alauda > Alauda arvensis. The sequence continues at coordinate 116,726 of CADDXX010000841.1, forward strand.
AAATGTATTTTAGTTTTCTATATTGCTTTTCCATTCTTTTACTGTCAGCCAATTGCATGCATTCATGCTTTGTGTATGGATGATACTCTTGGGAAAAAAGAGTTATAATCTACCCATATATGAAAGCTTTTGGYGTCTTCCAGGTGYCACCTCTTTGGAATAGCTCTTCCCACACAAAATGGAAGAAAACTGACAAGTMTGCAGAGTAAGTAATGGAGGAAAGYAGGAACTAGATGGATWAAAAAAACAAGAAAGAAAGATTAYTGCAAAACACAAGACTGTAGAAGGTTCTGAAAAACACAGGTGGAGCTTGAGAAATATAAATCACTCAATGACAATAATAGGTTTTATCTGTGTTTGGGAAGATTTACCAAGCCAAATGATGAAAATGAGAAGAACTCTTTCCAAAACTTTGTCTCCACACTAAAGTTCTGCTAATGAAGACCTAGAAGTTTCTGTTTCCAATGATCTTCTGCATAAAATGAGAGCACTGAGACCATTTTCTGTTTTCATCTTTAAGAAAGAAGATTCTCAGCATCCTGTAACAGTTTTTGCTGKTTTTGCACTATTTTGGTTCCATACATTTACCAATTGCCAGAGGGAAGGATAATGATGTGTTAAGATTATGTTAAAGCTTCTCCTTATCCTGCTGAATTCTACTGAAGAGCCAGAATAATCACATTTAAGGAAATATTTGATAGAAATTTAGTAGAATAAGATTGAGCCTATTTGTCTGACCTGGCTTAAAACTCAATACAGGAAATATAACATTTATCCCTTAAAATGGTGTTTTACTTGTCAGCTTTTGAATATAATCCATAGCTGAAGATTTGTTGTCTGCCTGTCTTCATTTAACAGACTACGCTCTCTGCTTATGGCTTTACAGAATRTAGGAGCTTGTTGAGTGAATTTATATGTGAGATAATGTTTGAAAAATTGATCCAGAATACTTAGCTGATTGGCTTTAGTTKCTAAAAATGCTACAATAATTTAATACTTTGGCACTGCAATTATTTTTAGCTCAAAGAATAGTTTCCTTGTAGAGAAATAGGATTTCCATGAGATCTGTGCTTCATAAGCTCTTGATTCTTCTCCTGGAGTAATCTTGCAGAACATTATCAAGATGGGAATTGACTGGTCCTCTGCTTCCACAGGTGTGCAGAATTTGTCTGCAAGCAATTCTGCCAGTGAGACAAAGACAGATAGATGATAGATAGATAGATAGATAGATAGATAGATAGATAGATAGATAGATAGATAGATAGATAGATAGATAGATAGATAGAGCTGGAAGCTCAGCAGAACTGCTATTTTGGAATTTTAAGACAGGAGACTTTGGCCTATTTAGACTGAGAGAGTACCTTGGCTAAAAGTGTTAAAGGTCAAAAGAATCCAGGAGACCTTGAAAATACTCAAGAAGAAAATGTAAAAGATACAGGAGCAGGCCGTACCTCTGTGTGAAAAGATGATCTGCCAGATAAGAGGARAAGCCTGGGTGAACAAAGARATTTRRCTCAAACTCWGGAAAAAAAAGGAGAGTGWATCATCTTTAGAAGAAGAGKCAGGCAACTCAGGAGTACTAGCAGGAYGTTGTGAGATTATGCAGGGAGAAAATGAAAAGTACTAAAGCAGGACTAGAATTTACACTGGTTACTGTCGCAAAAGACAATTTAAAAAGTAATATTAATATTTTAGCAAAGAAATGAGGGCAAAGGAGGATCTCCATCCTTTATTGTATGTGTGGGTCAGCATAGTGACAAAGTGAGGAAAAGGCTAAGGTATGTAATGTCTTCCTTGTCTCAGTCTTTAACAGCAGATGTTCTATAGCCAGCAAACTGAGCTGRAAGATGGGGACCAGAATGAAAACCTCCATTACCTGAAGTGAAAAGGTCAGTGACACAATATGCTAGTTAGACACGCACAGGTCTATGGGATCAGATAGGATCCACCCGAGGGTTGGAGAAGACTGGCTGAAAAGCTGCTGGAAAAACACCTGGGGGTGCTGGTCAACAGCAGCTGAACATGAGCCAGTGTGTGCCCAGGTGGCCAAGAGGACCAATGGCATCCTGGCCTGGATCAGCAACAATGTGGCCAGTGACTGCATCCCTGTATTCAGCACTGGTGAAATCACACCCCAAATCCTGCGCTCAGTTTTGAGCCTCTCATGGCAAGAAAGACATTGGGGTGCTAGAGCATGTCCAGAGAAGGGCAATGGTGCTGGTGAAGGATCTGGAGCACAAGTCTTATGAGGAGCAGCTGAGGGAGCTGAGGGCATTTAGCCTGAAAAAAAGAGAAGGCTCAGGGGKAAACTTATTGTGCTCTACAACTGCCAGAAAACAGACTGTAGACGAGTGGAGGTTGGTCTCTTCTGCCAAGTAGCAGGAGATGGGACAAGAGGAAATGGCCTCAAGTTCTGACAGGGGAAATTTTGGCTGGATATAAGAAAATTTTCTTCACTGGATGGATTGTTCAGCACTGGAAGAGGCTGCCCAGGGAACTGTTTAAGTCATGATTCTTGAAGATAATTAAAAGATATGTGGATGTGGTACTTAAGGGTATAGTTTAGTGGTGGACTTGGCAGTGCCATGTTAATGGTTGGTCTYGATGATCTTAAAGGTCTTTTCTAATCTAAATKATTTTATGGTTCTMTGGTTCAACAGATAGATAGATTCATAAAGGCACATTGACATTTCAGCAAAAACTTGTCTTAAAGCACATAATATAATCTGTGACTGGAAGAAGTAGCAAGACTGAAGTGCAATACCTTTCAAACCATTCTTTCTGTGCACACAGACATTGACTGAAATGTGCATAGCCAGTTGTTCTGAAAGCATATGAGAGACACCTGCTCCCAGTGAAACTGCAGCATAAACTTCTACCACTAYTAGAGTAGGAAATTAAAATGAATCAACTGAGCACTCCACATGCATGAATGCATGTCCTTTTGTTGGTGCCTCAGGGTCTGCTGTCACATTCTTTCAGCCAGCTCTTCACCTGCAAAGTGCTATGTGCAGAGTCCAAACTTTTTCAGATATTAATATTTTTAGAAAATGAACAAACAATACTGGGTGTGAGACTTAGATTATACACAGTAAAATCACATGATTAAAAGAAGTCRTAACTTGCAACCATGTAACTAATGATTATCCAGCAGTAAAATATTTGCTATAAAAACAATTCATACTGACCCTGTTACGTGAATGTAATATGTCTTATCCTGACATGGTATTCCAGGGATGTGTTAGCATTTTCACAGCATTGTGAAATGCCACTGTAACATGGAAAAGATGAAATTATTCTGCAGYAAAATGATTTAACAGAATAGTAGCAAAAATAAAAATAGAGGACAGTCACAATGCTTGGCAAACCTGCAGTCTCCAAAGACTGACCTCCAGCAATTCTGCAGTGCTCTCAACAATACCATAAATAAAGGTAATTAAACAAAGTCAAAGACTATCTTGTGGAGAAGTTGCATGCAATTAAATTGGGGAAAAACCTGTAGATTATGTAGGAAGGAAATAACAATTTCTTCCCTAATTTTTTAGGCTATTTTATTAAAATCTCTCCTACAGTGCAAGAATTAAGTTCAAAGCTGACCATTTGCTTTCAAAAGCCAAATCTTTTTTTAAGAGCATGAGATTTTGTATGTAGCTGGAGTTGATGTTGCTCTCTAATCATAAAACACACAGCAGTATTTTTGAATGACAGCTAACCAATTTAAAGTCAAATCATACCAAAGACAAAGCCATTAACAAAAGCTCACAGGTTGACTACAGTTTCTGACTTCTGTGAAAATAACAGGCTGGCCTACTTGACTGGTATGTTATGCTAAATAAGAGGAGCTGAGTCATATACCATGTCTTCTCATGGTGAGAGAAGGTTTCTAATTCATTTTGTCCTTCATCTACTGCTTGAGAAGTGTCAGGAGGGTGAAAAATAACAAGAAATATTTTCTTTGCTGGTGGGGTTTCTTGATGGTATTATATTTTGGTGAAAAGTGTTATCCTTTCCCTTTCAGGTTAACAACAGAGAGAGGTTGGAAGGGTGATGTAGAAGTGACTTCTGGTGTTTGCAATTGCAACTGTATGGTTTCTCTAAAGACCCCAAGCTAATRCTCAAGCAAGATGTGTGACTTCTAAGAGCAAACAAATTTACTGGTCTGCAGTTACGCACTCCCATTTTGGTAAGGGATAATTTTTAGTTCTACACTTCCATGCATAAAAGTAAAGTTAGTCAAAATCCACCTGTAAATACTTCTATATGTCTCCATTGTCTTGAATTTGTCTTCCAATAACACACTTGGAAACTGAAATACCAATAATCCTTCCTGTTTTATTGTCTTTATTCTTAGAACAACTTTTAAGGAGTACTTTCTAAAAGAGTTTCCATCATTTATCCTAAAAACCAAATAGTATTCATCATGGTTTAGGTTGATAATCTYTATCCTTTATTCATTTTTAACTTCAGACAATTGAACCCCAGTGTACCTAATCTACCCCTAGTCTTTGTAGCTCTTTAGACCTTGAATTGAACTGAACGGAATAGAGAAATTACTTGCAGCCATGATTCCCTTGGATACAAAGGAGTTGCAGAAATTATGAATTTGTCYTGATGAGAAAGAATGGTGCACATGTGAGCATTATTTTCCTAAACACCTGCAATGCTGGGGTAGTTAGAGAACAGCATAACTTCTCTAATGAGGAAAGTTCAGATTTATGTGATCACAGATAAAAAGGGGATACCAGCAGCATAACTGCTTCATGTCTGCCTCCAACTGCACTGACAGCAGTCTGCTGTTCCTGTAGGATGACTGCTTGGATGGCCCAAGAAACAAATCCTCATCACCCCACATTTCAGCCAGCCTGAAATGAACCACCTCATATCTTTTTACCCTGGTATTGCACAYTGAATATTGTGAAGTTCCAGGAGCTGACACCAAATATATTTASCAAACCTTGATATGGTAACTGACTCCATTAGTAAGGTAGGATGAATGGCTGTCCTGTTTAAATCTACTGTTACATTTGTATACAAACTTTAAGGATTCTCAGTGATTGCAAATATCCCTTTATAGTTTACTTTTCTACCAGATGCAGTCCTATAGCATCTGATAAGGAAACACATTTTGTGTGGCACARGACACTACATTTATAAAGATATGTCAATAATTTGATGCCATGTTTCCTATTATGATTTTTCTTTCTTGYTTATTTTGAAAGCGATGAAATTGGTTGACTTTATATGGGAGTACTTTGGATTGCATTMTTACTTTGATTTTGGCTTCTTTTCCCTGCCAGCAGGGTTATCAATTGTGATAGCAGGCTAAGTAATAATTATTGGGATTTTTAAGAGCTATTAAACTGTTAGTGTCTGCCAAAAGTTACCACGCAGTGGTATCTTAGATACCAGAGCCATTTGACTGCACTTAGCATAGTATATCTCTCTGGGATTTCATGATGTGGTAACAGTTGGCAATTTGTGACTTACTGATAGTGACAACTGGGTGAATGAATAAGTCCATTTAGCAATAGCATACCYGTTACACATTATTCCAGCAACATGAAATGAAATTACAATAAGTAAACAATTCTAGAAAAACAATTAAAAGTGTGGAAGGTGACTTCTAAGGAAAAAATGTAGYTGTCAATAAAAGATAATGACAGGGTTAAATTTTGTGCAACCTGAAAACTAATGTTTTCAAGAATATTTGAGACTATGTACCAGTTACGGTCTTCATTATAAGCATGATTGAATTAATAGGCTTTAATGAAAAATTCACATTCCAAAAAGTTCAATTTTGGTCATYCAGAAACTCATCAGAAATCTCAGAGAAATTCTGCAAATATATTTTTTCTGAGAAAAGAACTATGTAATTTTAGAAATGCTAGAGTAGTCTGGACATTTTGAAAATTCCAGTTATTACATATTATGTATATATTTCACAGATGTATGCTGACCTTTATAATAAAGATGAATTAGATTTACACTTCCATTATGGTATTTTTAATAAAACAGTATTGTTGTGGTAGTTGCAGAGTGTACTTTAACTACAGAAGAAATTCACCTCCAGAAATAGTACACAACAGTAAAGAACAAACAGAAAAGAACAGACTTGATAGAATAATTTCATCTGGAAGATACCTACAGTGATTATCTAGTCCAACTGTCTTAACATTTCAGGAATGATTAAAGGTTACTAGCAATAATTAATTAATTAGTAGTAGTGATTAATTATAATTAAAATATTAAAGTATTTTATTGAGGGCATTGTTCAAATGCCTCAAACATTTAATTCATTTGCTAAATTCGCTTTACCAATACAAAGATGATTTTTTTTCATTCTGTATACTTGTACTGGGTCTGACTGAGGTAGTTCACAGCCCTCACAGTGCAGTGCTTTGTAGTTGTAGCTGGAAAAGTGTTGACAACACACCAGTTTTTCAGCTACTGCCAAGCAGTGTTGTCCCTCTGACATTCTTTCCCCCATCAGGGGGAGTGGGCAAGATCCTGGGCAGGGACACGACCAGGGCACATGACCCAAATTAACCAAAAGGGTATTCTATACTGTGTGATGTCAGCTCAGGTATAAAAGCCAAGGGAGAGAGAAGGAATGGGGGGCATTYATGATTCATCAATATTTGCCCTCTGGAGAAACCACTGCAGGYGCTGATATCCTACTTCCCAGTGTCCGAACACGGCTTGCTGATGGGAAGTAGAGATGGATGTTTCCTTTTGCTTATGCATGCACAAAAATCTCTGTTGTTTCTTTCTCACACTGTAATAAACTGCTTTGTCTCACCCTCTGGTTCTTCTCCATCTTCTCTCCTMTGTCCCACTGGRAAAGGGAGTGATAAGGCATCTTAGTGGGCAACTTTCACTCWGACAAGCTCAATCCATTATGGTAATTTTAGCACCCGAACAGGCAGCAACACTTTGTAGAAGGAAAATTCCTCTGTGGGACTGGGGGACTCCTTTTCACAGGACACAATTCTTCAAAAAACTCTGCAGTGTGGTTCCAATCTCATGAGCAGCAGTCCTCCCAGAACTGCTGCAACATGAGTCCCCCCCCACTGGCCCACAGTCCTCCCAAAACTGCAGTAGCACTGGGTCACTCTTCCATGGGGTTCAGTCCTCCATGGACAGGCTGCTCCAGCCTGGGAGCAGAGCCCTCTCTCTTCAGGACTCTCAATGGACCACAGCCTCCTCCAAGCATTCATCCACTCCTTTGTGAGCACTTCCCCAAGGGCTGTGGGTGGATCTCTGCATCCCCTGTGGATCCCCAGGGGCTGCAGGGGCTGCAGCTGCTTCACCATGGTCTCACCATGGCCTGCAGAGGAATCTCCGGTGCCGGGAGCACCTCCTGCTCCTCCTTCTCCTCTGACCTTGTCTCCAGGTTGTTTCCCTCACATGTTCTCATTTTTTTCTCATCTTTGGTTGGAATCARACCTGTGCCACCACCTTTGTTTTGATTTCCTCCTAAATCTGTAATCACAGTGGCATTACCAACCTCTCTAATTSRCCCRGCTTTGTCCAGCAGCATGTCCATCCTCAGAGCCACCAGGGAYTGGCYCYGCTGGACATGGTGGAATGCTCCAGCTGCTTTTCACAGAAGCCACCTCTGTGCCCCCACTGCTACCTAAAACTAGGCTGTGCAAAATCAATACAACACTTAATGCCACATTATTTAATCCMATTTAGTTTGAACAAATAAGAATTGGAATATTTTCTTTAAAGTATCAAGGAGTAATTGCATGCCAGCAGTGCAGTCCCTTTATCTTTTGGAAGGCTTCAAGAGCTGGAGTTAWTATGGAGTCAGGGAGAAATCATGGATTTCATCTAAGTAGCTGGATTTGAAAGATGAGTTGTTTTGTTATCCTAGGGTTATAAATATTGCATCAATATGCATATAAACAATARTCTAAACATATGTACAAAATATATAATCCATAAGATAATGATATTTTCACAAACATTTCTGTTCTGACTGCTCCTGCTCAGTCCCCTCTGGCTGGTACCTTACACTGCTGCTTTTCGTGAGATTTCTAAATGTGAAAAGTACAAGAGGGGACATAGTATGAGATGGGTGCTGGTGAGAACCAGGGAGGTAACATTAAACTACTAAGAACAGAATCACYTCAGCCAAGTTTCATTTTTTATCACATAAGGAAGATTGTGTTAAATGTGTAAGCAAAGATTTCTGCAAAATCAGGAAGGAAAATCAGCCAACTGCACAGATGAGCACATGGGCTGTCATAGGATTTGCAATAAACCCAAATTACTACAAGTCAAAGTCATGCAGGGATTACACTAAGATTAGTATTGATATGTTTATGAAATAATAATAATTGCCTAATTAATCTGAGCTGATAAATCTGAGGATATTGATTTGGCGTTTRAAACAAGAAGCAGTCCTTAATCTAATTTCTTACAATACTTAAACACATTGAGTAAGACTATGATGTCAGGGCACAGGCAGTGAGAAGCTGCAGGGTAAACAGAACATAARTAGATTAACTCATCTTGGTAGTTTCCTGTGTTTTTTAAATCAGATGTAAAGGACAGGCCTGTGATAGGCTTTCTAGGTTGCCTGAATCAATTGCCCTGCAGAATCCCAAATTCATCATGACCAGAATTTTCACAAGGGTTATTATGGCAAATATCATCATGCAAACAAACACTCTAGAGAGTCTGAGAAAAGCAACCTGCTGCATTCCCCTTCATTTGATTATGGGACAATTCCCCCAGAGAAAAGACAGACTTTCTAGGGATTCATTTCAACCAATCCATAAATTAAACAGGAACCCACCTTGTCAGTGAAATTTCCAAATCACATGTGAAAATAAATCCAGTTCAGTATGAAAATTTTTGAAAGTCTGATATGGCAGCATACTGTATTTTATTTTCATCTAGTTATTTTTCTGCTTTGGATTACTTATGTAAAATCTGTTCAAGGTCACGTCTATTTGGTGAGCTCAGTGAACAGGTCATTAAATTCATCCATTAAAGAGTACGGCATAAAATTGGGATTATTTTGCAGTACTAAGTAGCTTTTTTAGGAAAATGACCTGAACTATTTTAGGTCAAGGTTGAAAGTATCAGCAAAGGACGGAGGGTAGGCTTGTTAGGCATTCTTGTCACATGTACTCTTCCATTTTTGATAGCYTCAAAAAGCTTGCCACATATACCTAAACACATTCTGTGAAGAAAAAAATTCATGCTGCATTAGTGAATATTTTCTTCTCTTTAGGCCATGCAGATCAGATATAGATTTAGATTATAGATATAGATAGATATATAATGATTTTACTAAAACTCCTTTTTTTAAAATCATGTTATAAGCCACTCAAAGTTGTATTTTATTTTTTATGAAAATACTGACATATTTCTAAAAATGTGGAACTGAATCATGTTTCCACAGTGAAAACTTACACAAAAGATGGACATCAGATGAAGAGAAAAAATAATAAGGGAGTAGTGCTTTAAGTTAGGGCTTTGTGTTACTTCTAAAGAGGGAGGTAAGCACTGTAACATTAAGGATTCAAATGCCTACTGTTTTCCTGTCTGGCATGCAGAGTCCTGGGTTGGAATCACAGGATCCATACACAACACACAGAAAAGTTTATAGATGACAGAGCTGTCCCCAGAGAAATGAGGCTGCTGAAAGCCATCCAGCAGGGACACGCCAACAACACGATAGGGTCTTAACTGTTGTCCATCTTTATGTAGGCTTACTTTTCTAATGGTTGCATCTCCTTCTGTTCCCTCTTTCAAAGGAATGCAGCTGAGCTTTWTCCTTTTTTTCTGAAACCTGAGATGGACCTACCTGTCTAAAACACAGCAGGCAATGAGTGGCAGTGACAGCTTTGCAGAGCTTGTGCATTATACTTTATCACTTAAAACACTATCCCAAAATAGGTGAGATCGAAGTTCATTTCCCCCTTCTGTTTGAAAGAATTGAACTCAACATTCCTCAGTGCCCTCCCCAGCAGGCTGYCCACAACCCCAGCACAGTGAGTCAGCAGCTCTCTTCAGAGCTGTTGAGCTCTGCAGAGAAGTATGCACCACTTTCCCAGTAAAAGAGGGAAAATTAAAATAATGACAACTTTGTTCAAAAGTTRTAGAAGGCACCCAGAAAGAACCAGAATCTAGATASTGCTGTTAGGTGTGTTTGGTMSACATTTTACCCAATGATTGCCTCARATGACTTCCATGAAGTTACTGAATCATATTAGCTTGAGTGCTAATTTCAYTGCTCTATGCTGAGGAAAGAAAATTTTGTTTTTAATGAGTGCTGTTATAAATGTCAACMAATAAATTATTAAATACTTGTATGAGAAATGAAACAAATAGCTTTGTTGTTTTTTCTAGAGGGATCTGCACARCTGTAAGTTGCCTCAGTGTGTCTTTCTGACACGATGCACTGCTGCCTCTTTGATGATACTTTGAAAAGTTCATGACATTCTGTCAGTATAGAACTTGCTTAAAGAGGCAGTTACAGTATATCAGTGATATTGTAACACATGGCATAGGTAAAGGAAAAATCAAAAATATATTCTTACCTTTCTTCTAAAAAGATTTTATTCTTCTCCAACCCATTCACAAAATCCAGTAGCACTGCAGATATTTATATTGTGTAGGAAGAAAAGAAATCCCAAAGCACATTCCAATTATGAATATGTTATTTATATTTTATGGGCAAAAAGATTTACTTCYGCAAGCACATTGTTTTCTTTTATCTGCATACTTCCTTTAATCCTGTCAATAACCCAGTATGCAGCTGGTTTCTGCTCATAGATTTTTAGAAGATAATAGAAATAAGCATGCATGGTAGATAGAACTATTCATGGGTAACATAAAAATGCCTGCTGTTCATCAAGATTTCTGCTTACTAATTAACTGGAAAATTTTGGCATGATATTTTTCTAGTATTTTTAATTGAAATATTAGGGTACATTAACATGAAAAATAAAAATAACTTCTTAGTTAAAAATATAATGAGAGGCTAGATTTCCATTTATGTTCTAAGGTGCACAAAATGTATACTTACTATTCACACCTTGAAGGAGTATTTTAATATCTATATAATTTAAGTATTAAATTGTTCAGCAAGTTGCAATATCTATCATGATGCTAGCCAAATTAACATGTTTTGGGGCAGGAAAAATATCACCTGAATTTATATAGGTAATAAATGAGGAAGAAGCTGAACTGATATGATGCACTTCAATTTCCATACATGTTATATGTAGTTTGTAAAAAAATATTTCTTTTCTTCCTTGAAAGTTAATAATCTCATTATAGGTTGAGCAACTTGGAAACAGTTAAAAGGAAGWTTATAAAGAGGTTTCTTTTTCAATAAGTAAATTAATCAGATGGAAAAAAACYCCTGTGAATATTTTTTCACTCTACTGGTCAAGACAGAATAATTTGCCAATGTCATTTCCCTACTTTTCTGTGSTATTTTTGGACAATTGTATCTCTCTCCTTGTGTATTTAGATCCCTTTCCATAAAGAGTACCAGAAGAAGGATCACATCMCAAATGGGAAGGAGATAAATCTGCTTAAATAAATGTCTGGCTGCATTCCATCCATACAGCTTCTCAAATGTCTGAAGTAGTAAACACCAGGCTGGGATGCATACAAAGTTATCTAATGATCCAGTTTTATAGCAGCTATATATGCTGAAATCCCACTCAGATGAGTGTGTCTGGCTAAGACCTCCGCAGATGGCCCTTTTGGGATTCAAATTCACCTCTCTCTTGCCCCTGTGTTTTGGTTTTTTTTAGAATTGTACACTAGAAAATCTGGGACATTTGGCTTGAGGMAGGTTTTTCCATATAAATTAGAATACTTCTCAAAGTCACTATATCCTCCAATTCATGATTACTGCCAAATATTCTCCCATCGCAGACATGGCAAAGCTTTACAGTGAGCTATTCTTTTTTTATTAAAATTTCTAAGCATCAAACTAATAGGTTTCAGTCTAACATGCTGACAGTGTCTCAAGAGCAAACATCCTAATGTCTTATAATATGAAGTCAAATATGCTTATGGAAAACATTCTATGGATCATAGAAAAATGTCTTGGAAGCCAGAAGCCCCAACCAACTCCATGCTCCATCATGTAAGTCAGAAGAGAGGACTAGCCTTTGTCATGGCAAATATGAAGTGGTGACCAGARGCTGATCTTGAAAATAGACAGTGTCATGATTTCTTGTTCTCTGAAGGTTTATCCACTAGAATAAGGTTTGCTTACTGTGTTTATAAATKATCTGTTACCTATAAGTGAAGTGGGGTTTTGCTAAGTTATAGGGCAATAAATATGCCACTTTAATGTAATTCAATAAAATTTAACTGTGCAATGTGTGTCTATTATTTTGAAAACCATAATAAATTTTTACATAGAGTGAAGTCTACAGGAGAAACCAACAAAACTACYTGCATTGGTTCTCTGATATCTGGATAAAAAAGAATTAAAAGATTATGACATTTAACACACAGGAAGTTGACAATTTGAAGTGTTATTAAAGCCAAAATTTAAGCAAATAGCACAGAATGGAACTGATTTAGCAAAATCCAAATTTGACACTGAAGTTTACAGTCATATTTAACAATATGACCATGAGTAGTTGTATATGTGATTATCTGTTCCTAAATGTGAAGGTTCTCTGGATCTTTTAKGTTTTAAAAGCATAGAAATTGACTTATTAAACTTTAAAAGTACTAAGTATATGTGGTAGTGATAACACAGAATGATTCATTTTTACATAAATTTCAGCCTGAACTGCTGTACCCTTTTACTTAGAAATGCATTCTGATTTGATGTACAGCAGGAATTTTCTTTGTATGCAATTGGTCATTTGCGAGACAGCTTTGCTTTTGAGTCCCAGGTGGATTTTCATGTATTTGATACATTTGCTTTCGAGAAGCATTGGTCCAAAAGTACCAACTATTACAATGGATTGGTTTGTCTAGATCCCAACTGCAACTCAAATTTTGAAAAATACAGCCTAATTTGTAAACCCTTTGCCATTATACCTGCTTGCTACTTTTTGTTTATTATCATATAAAATCAATAGTTTCATTTAAGGACAGAAAGATTTTTTTACAGTTTTTCTAAAAAACTTTCAAATCCGTAATTTGAATAATTATTTTTCCCTGAAAAATCAAGTAATGCTTTGAAGTTGTATAACTGGTTTTAATGATATTCAACCTCAGATTTGGATGCACATATTTTCCCTTAAATTGATACTGTAGGAAAAAATATGTTCTTAGTAAAATGTTTATTATTCATATTTTATTACCAATTATTTAATTTGAAAAATCAGTAATTTTAATCACAATAAGCTGTGAATGGATATGGTCATGTTATCTAGTTTTTCTGAATATGGGAACTTTTTATTTCAAATTTCACTGTAGGCACATAGGAGTTTAGTTTAACATTACTTTCTTAATAACAAGGTTGAATATTCAATTCAGAAAGAAAAAAAAACAAACAAAAAACCAGGCTGGTATATATGTTATGTTAAAAAATAAATAAATAGAAGAAAAAGATMATTTTAATTTTTAATTTTGAAGATTCCAGATCCAAGCAAAAAATTAATAATTGTAATTTTTTTTTTTTTGAGGTTATCAAATAAGAAAAATGTTGCAGACTTTGGCATTAAATTTAAGACAGCTGTAAGAAACATGGTGGGGGGGAAAGCTTGTAGAGTATACYGTGTGTAATATATAATTACCTGGGGAAACAAAACAAAACAAAATATTGGAAAAAAAACCTAAAAGTGAATGATTTCCAATCATGGCCAAAGATGTTACCTCCTACATTTGTGATTCCACTTGCCAGCTAAATGGACTTCCATGTGCTTTTTGTAGATAAGGAAATATTATCAGTAAAAATCAAAAATGTTTGTTAACTGCTCAGACTAAAACCACAAATTAAGTAAATTCAGATAATGTYTAAATTCCCAAATAACAGACAGCAAGACCAAAAGGAAGAAATTGACTCTGGCCCTATAGACTGTATTTACAACCTACACCATACATCAAGGCCAGATCCTGTACATTCACAATTACAGGTAGCATTTTATTGAATCATTCCTCCAGCAGTGAGGGCTATTGATTGTGTAAAGAAAAAGCTTTTTATCAAACRCTGCCAAACCAGTTCTAATAAGTTTTTCTTTGCTTTGCTTTCCTTAATTCAGTTTGATCTACACACTTCAAGAAAAGCCTAAGCAGAGGTTTTATGACTGGTTTATAAACTTCTGAAATTATAGAGTTGTTACAGAAGAAAGAGCAGTACAACACATATTTCAGTACCACGAGCAGAGCTATTATAATAAATAATTTGAAAATTTGCAACTGTTATTGCTACAGCTTGGAAATGCACTTTCATGGTTTCATAAATTAGTCTCATTTTTGCATATTAATTGTTATAAAATGGCTTACAATGCATGTTCTAATAATGAAATTATTCTAAAGAATGAAATTACACTTTAATAAAACCCAATTCCTTTTATGCTGTCATAAAAGCATCAATTTTAASCTTTCCACAGATTTATAACATGGRCTTGAAATAATAAAATAAGCACACATATCATAACAAAAATTTCCTAAGCTAAATATAGTTTCAAGTTTTTTCAAGTATCAAGTATCATTCTGAAAAACTGRAATTTCTAATATAAATGGGAAATACACTCCAAATACAGTTCTTAGAATACAATAAAAATGTGTTTATGTGTTCTAAAGAATGCTTTCCATGTGTTACTCATAAATTTTAACAAAGCTGCCCAGTCCTGAGAACCAGAATGATCCTTAAATTTGATGTCTGMCATCTCAGTTGTCCCCAGAGGCAGCCTGAATTTGTTCTCTATTTAATATGCAATCTATATTTCAGTTAATTACAAAATATTTCTTTGGAGCACATGATGCTGCATTCTCATGGGATGTCTCAGTAATCATCCTCTGTGTGTGACCTCCTCTCCCAAGGAGCTTTGATCCCAGAGATCAGCAAGGGGGTGGGACAGAGATGGGTGCTGGGGTTGACCTTGGTCATCTTGGTGTGGAGTGTGGGTTCCAAGTGCATGGAATGCCAGAGCCCATCTGCTCAGAGGCTTTAGGAGAACCAGGCTGCTGCTGTTTGTGTGCTGCAGACAGGAATGCATTTGGAACCACAYGTGCAGAGCATGGCAGGTTCTGACAAGATTGCCTAGTACTGGGGAAAAAAAATAAAATCTGAGCTCCCTTTTCATAAGTTGCATAATAATTTGTACTGAATTGCATTGGACACTGCAATCTAAATGTTTCTAATGCTAAGAAAGAGAAGTCTAATAACTCACACTACCAAAATACTTTTTATTTTATTTATTTGATATTTGTTTTAATAATATGAAGCAAAAAATTSGGTAGCCTTCTAACAACTAAAACCAGTTTAATTTAACAAGGCCCATGGTCCATTCACAGTATAGAGAACATTATTTTCAAATTAGGTTTCATATTTCTAAATTTTCAGATTGTAATAAAATCCAAACTTTCATGGATTTCTTGTTTGGTTTTTTTTTAAGAACAGTGGAACCTCCAGGTTTTCTACTTGGCAGGATACTCCACAGAAGTGGATGTGGGGAAACTGTTCTAMGTGTTACAGTGCACCCCTTGGGAAAGCAAGAGAGATTTTTAGCAGTGATGTGGCCTTCCTTGTTCTCTCACACCATAGAAAGAAAGCATTGATCAAGGATAGGAAAAGTCACTCTTATCTCCACAGTTTCAGGTYTTCCTAAATCTATCATTTGCTTCTCACTCTTAATTTGTGCMAGGGTRAGCACCACTGAATGTGCAAAGCAGAGAACAACTATAAGTAACATTTTAAAATAATTTCAGCAGATACAATTTCAGAACAATCTGAAAGGATGCTGTTTTACATACTCATGCAGATTTATTCTAATGATAGGGTACTTGGATGAAACACTAATAGTTGTATTTTCTTCCTCTCCTCTATAATCTATAACGGTTACTGTGTAAGAAACCATATCAAGTGTTCAGATCACAATGTCAATATTATATAGATGTTAATATACTTACTCTTAAGAAGCCTATACTTCACTACACCTAARATCACTCTATTGTTGTGATCATAAATCTATTTTTTGATCTAAGATATTTTTAAGATRTTCATTGTACTAATACTACCAACAACTACATAAAAAACAGTAGCTAAAAATGTGAATTCACACTCCAGGAGCAGCTATTTTACTTTTTATTTTCACCTCCACTTGTTTTGATGCCTAACTTTTAATAATTTGCACCAATTTGGTTTGCAGCCAAATAAAAATCTATTTAACTGTAGACTAAAATTTCATTTGACACAATTTTATATCCAGTCAACCAATTCAAACTCAATTAAATGCATTTTACAATGTTTTCTCATTTGCTTTAAAAAATCTGAAGTAAGTTAAARTATCATTGGTTTAAATGCACACATACAATATATAACAGAAATCAATGGATCATTGATGGATATTAAAAAAATAGAGGCTCTAAAATGCTATAATACCTATTTTATGTGTAGTGATTTGAGTCTTTACATTGAKCAATGTATTTTAAATGAGTTGACAAATAGGATGTTGACTCATTAACAACCTTGCAAATAGTGTAAATACTTCTTAAWTTTTCAGGTCCATGGAATAAAAAGAATGAAATACATGATGGTTCAAAGATCAAGACTTTGTTCTATCTTTCAGATTGTCAGTGTTCTTCATGGATAGTAGTTTTTCATGCCTTTGACTGCCAAGATATGATAGGACCAATACCTCAGTTTGTAATTTATTATATCATTTCCAAKGAGAAGATTTTGCAAGAACAGTTATGTAACAGAATGCTCCCCCCCTGACACCTATTTCATCACAGTGAAAGAGATTAAATAATGTGAAGACCTGAGAAATTGAAGGTGACTGTCCTACAGTTTCAGGGATGGCCAGATTTACATAGATAACTTAGATTTTGCTCATATAATGTGCATAAATTTAGGACCTCTGAAATTATTGATATCTTGATAAAAGAATAGTTTMATTTTTAAAGTTTAATGTCTTTTTTATTCTCATTCAATGTTGGACATGTAATAGGATTACTAGCTGGAAAGGCAGTGGACCATCAACCAAGAGGGAGTAACAGGATAACAGAACAAYACAGAAACAGCTCCTTTCTGACACCAAACTGTGTTTTACTGAGGTTGAAAGCAWGACAAGTGGACCAGAGGTTCCCCAAGATTTCCTTGTAGATAAATAGATAATACCTTGAATTCCACAATTTAGACAGATCCAAGATCTAAATAAATATCATATCACAAAACYCTGTGACTAACAAAATGTATGTTTTCCATGAAGACATATTGACACGGGACACTGCTGAATAGTTTGGTACTCAAGCTCCCATTCTGTCACTCCTGCTGCAGTTGGCTTTGTAAAGACTCCTGGAGCAAGCTCTCTTGCAAAGAGCATGGGGGGAAATTCAAGGTGCATGATGGGAAACCAAAATCATTTGAGGACTTTTGTCATTGACATGTATTACTTTTATAGTATTCTGAATGTTGTTCAGTTCAGGTTTTAGAGAAAATAGAGAAGCTGTGTTAGAAACAGAGATCAGAATACAAGTCTCATCTTCCTCTTTAAGGCATCCTTTATCTACAGCCATGCCTGTCTTGCTTGTTTTCTATCTGTTCTCAGAAATATTATRTGTATTACTGCAGTGACACACTTTAAGGTGTGGATGTGATTTCTTCATTTTTTTGGTGGGTTTGCTGCTATAAAAAATTAGTTATGGAGACGGATAAGACATGAAATAGGTTTATGAGAGAAATAAACAGGAAACTCTGACAGCAAACACTATCAAGTTTACCAAGTGAAACACTATCACCAATACTTCATCCACGAGAGCAGAAGCTAGATGTTAGCTTGCCTGTAATATTTGTAAGATTACTTTTGACTAATGTGCTGAAGAAGGAGGCAGCATTTAATCTCCTTTAGAGCTTCCAAGAACCTCTACATTTACCATATACTATGAGCTGCAGTCACACTTCAAGTTGGCAGCTTAAAAAACACAGCCTTACAGCAGWATTGTTTGTTAGCACAGTTGATCACATGATAGAACAGCTGGGAGGTTTAGCAGTACTGAACAGTATGAGAAACAACAACAACAAAAGGCAAAAATAGTCACTAGGAGCAAAAGGTGCACAACAGACACTGTGGCTGTCTCCCCAGTGAGCTGYTGCCAGCTGCAGAATTTTGACAGCACCCTATTCTCTCAATATGAAACCTGGTAGCAAAAGGCGTCTCTGTGTTAGATTTCTGTGGAGTCTTTTGTGCTTATTTAAACTCATCCTGCTTTGAAGTCTATCTGTGTAGTGGAGGATAATAATCTATTGGGTTTTGCTGCTGAAACAGTATTACATGACTCCAGAGGTCTCTAACTCACATATCAGAAGATAGACTGAAGAGATAGTATCTCTAGATTTCCAGTTCCCTCRGAGGAGAGGAGAAAAATCTCTTCTACTGCACTCTAATGTTTAGGGCCACTTCATATGAGGATTAAAAAGAAAAAAACAAACCAGCAAATAACAAAATAATAAAAAAAAAAACCTCAGAAAAACTAAAATGAACTCAAACAAATAAAACTGACAAGTTTTGATTAATCCTTAATCCTGACTGCCTGGAATAAATAAAGAAGAAGTGGAATGTATGTCTTTTTCAGTTTTTGATCTTCTTGACAATACARTCACAAATTGGAATGAAAATGGCAGTATTTTTTCAGGAAGATATGATAAAACATAGTTTCACCAGGTTAAGAATTTTTGCCATCATGCAACACAAAAGATTAACATTTTGCAAACCACCATGAAATATTTTTGGTACAGTGCATACATGGGAAAACTATATAGAGTTTCTATGCAAGGGATCTCAAGCAGTCRAACGCACAGCATAAATCCACTTCAACTATTTTTTAGGTTAGGAAGAAACATCATTTTGGAACTGAAAAAATCTTTAGGTAAGACCATTGGTGAATTCTTCAAAAAATAATTACACTAAAGGAAAAAAAGAAAAGCGAATCAAAGTGCCAGGTCATCATGAAAAGGTAATATCAGGAATTTCACAAGGCATGCAAGTAGAAGGAAGGGTCWCATGATGATGTTTCCAAAATGTACCTAACACTGATCTCAGGATCTTTCTTCTTTGATTTGATCTGATACAACTGTATCAGATATTCCCCCACTGTTTATCTAGTTKATAGGATTAGGATAGGGGACAGTTTGGGGTGGAAAGACAGAAAAAGGCAATAATACCATGGTATAATGTAAAGAATTACTCTTGTCATCCTAAAAATATTCATGAAACAAGTCTGATGATTGTTATTCAAGTCATCACCATTTTAACTGTTACACCTTAAAATTCAATATGATCAGAATTATTTTAAAAAGGCATCAGAAAGCATAAACTACCCATTTCCCTATTTTTTATTGGTTTCAATTTTTGCTATATATGTTTTCAATGTCACAGTAGTGATTTTGTTTTTCAGCCTTCAAGAAGCAAATACACCTCTCAGAAGTCTTCAATCACATCTGCCAGTCTCATGTAGACACTTCAGTATTTTACAACATCTCAAATCACACTAAATACCTTTTGTTTAGTGAGGTGAATTAATTTTTCTGTGACAGCATGATGTACAGGACAATGGGGGAAATGAACAATACAGTTTWAAAAAGTGATAGCAGGATTTTCCTTTAAAAAAAGGGATAAAAGTGTCCTAATAATTAGTACATTAACTAGTGAGATCCAACTTCTTCAAAGTTTGCCTTAAAACTTCTGAAAAAAATAATATACTTGAAGGCAAGTATTCTATATATTATGTCTGGTAGTTAGGTGCATGTTTTTATGTCTGAAATTTTYCCAGTAATGCTTAATATTGAGAAGGCAAGGTTCCATGCCCTCATCTGTGTATGAAGTTTCAAGCAAAGAGAKAAGACTGAAAGAAGTGAGCAGTTGGTTAGATGTCTTGGGTATTGCAGTTCTCCATCAGCCAAAAGCCAGAGCAAAGTCAATTGGAGCTGTGTCTGGGTTCACATGGTCATAGGTGAGCATGTACCTGTTTCAAGTGAGTTCCAGAGAGTGCCTGGCTTTTCCATCTCTTTTCCATTTTTTCGTGTGAGATAACCACCTCCAGTGTGATAGGAGGTCAAGGCTAGAATTTTTTTATAGGATAATTTCAGCTTTTAGAGTGTGGTTAGCATTTTGAACTTTACATGCATGCCTTAGTACACTGCACACRTTGCATAGCCCAGGTGGAACACTGTCTCTCTCTCCAAACTCATGCAGGAGGAATCAGATAAATCAAACTGAAAGAAGGAGCTCTCTGGACAGGTCCTGATCCAGTCCTTAGTGAAAGAAACAAAAGGAGTTGAATCAGGAGTTGAATCAGGCCACCAGAAGAAGGAAGCAAGGCATTAAAAATAAGAATTGAATGATTACAGGGTCAAAGCAGTAACGTGGAAGATGTAGTCATTCAGCAAGGCTTCCCACTTAGCACAGGGATACTTTGRTGCTGACTGGACATGAACCCTGATCTGATTGATAAGTTTACTACATTGCCAGTGAAACGGGAAATGTTTCCCTCTGCTACTTGTTACAATAGGGGCTTTAAYTGGATTGAATTTCAGCCAACTGGGTACCATCCAGGCCTCAACTCTGACAGACTCAAAAGAGCCAGAATAAAAAAACACCAAATGGGTCAAACAAGAATATGTATAACCTCAGAATTTCCTCAGATCTCCTGGAAAAAGRCTTTGGAACAGAATAAATTACAGAATTGGCCCCTGTGGGACTATCTAGTCCAGTTTGTTTGAGGTAGGAGGTTGACTTACGGTGTCCTACAGTTTAGACTTGAGATAGACCATATCAATTTGTGAGTGGCATTTTTCCAGGTCTCACAGTGGTGGCAACAGAACTTTATATCTAAAKGTTATCAAAGATCAAGTTCCATTGCCAAGACACACAGGCTTCAATATAGCTGTCCTGGTAAAAGTTCAATGGGTTGTTTTCTTTACTTTTGCCAGGATTTGCTCTCCAACATCTGAGGGTCTTCTGAGAAGCCTCAGGTTTCCCCATGTTGTGTTCTCATTATCTTTTCATCAGCATTTCTCAGAAAAAACAGGCTGAACACCAGGTACTCTCTGGAAAAGACTAAAGCTATAAGGAATTTCAGTCATTGAAAAAAAGTCTTCTGAAAAGATGCATGAATAGATTTCATGCTTAAATAAAGGACCTGACAAGAGAAGGTGGACAAAATGGATAGATAGTGAGAGGACTCTATTCTGCTACCTAGGGGGCATTAAAATCCTGTTTACCAGTTGCTGAAGACTTTGCATGGAGATTCAGGACCAGTGAGTTTTACCAGTTAATATTTAATTCTTGTGGGATTTTTTGTGTAGAATCTTGTTCAACAGAGCACTTAAGCAGGTGGCTTAAATTTAACAAAACATGAATAGCCACAGTTTTGGAAACACAATGCAGTGCAGGATATAAATTGAAGTCCTTTGTTGAACAAAGGCCCTAATATTTCTATACATATTTGTAACACAGGACTCTGGATAGCATGAAACCACCCAAGTCATACTGTTTGCTGGGATAGTGTAGCATTTTTGTTTGGTATATAGTTGGTTCACTGCTTGACTTTTGAAAAATTTGTATTTACTAGATGTGGAAAYACTGAATTGAGAGACTAAACCCCTACATCCTGACACCCTGCCCCTTCACTGGCACTGGCAGCATTGGCTGCCAACAGCCTGCCCCTGTCCAACCCCGGCACCACAGGTAGGGTGCCCCACACCAAATTGATGTAGGGTGCACTTCCCTGTGCTCCCGCCACCTCTGCAGGGCACAAGGGGCAGCTCCTCTCTTACACTTAAAAGATACCATTGGCTGCACCATTGGCTGTTCCCTGCAGATGATCTGGACACCCCAAGTCCCTGGCAGTCCACTGGAGCCACGGCATCACTTGTGGTCTTGTGTTTGCTACCAGTGATTGGGTGACTCACCACACATGCGCATTGTTGCTCATCTTTCCTACTGCCTCAATAAAGATGTGTTTTATAATGTGTGGTCAGGATCTATTCCTTTTGAGAGCACAGAGATATTTTAACTTTGTTTAAAAATAAGGTTCTATTATCAGTTTGATACTGTAATGTTAAATCACAGAATTTCTCAGGTATCTGTCGTAGTTGTTGCTAGGTACCAAAACATATATGCACAAGTTTTATACATGTATTTCAGTTTATAAATATTTTGGATGCAGTTTACCTATGAATTCAGATTTACAAATGCTTCTACTCTGTGATTTCCRTGGCTGTTGTAAGCTTCATTGATGATGGGATGAGAAATGCAGACAGAAGCAGAATGGATGCCAAGGCCCCTCTGCCAGATATGACAGGAGGACTTGCTTTGCAATGTAACGCTACATATTTTAGCTTGTCACTTTGTTAGTGTAATTTTATCCTAGAATTTTTGCATTTTAATGGAAATATTGAATTTCAAAATGACATTCCTATCTGCCTATRGTTGCATTTTCAAAACAAAGATCATAAAATATGTTGGGATTTTCAATAYGGTGAGAGATTTTGCTATGARACTCCCACTTTCATGTTCTGAATAGAAGACAAAGGTGACTGTCTTGAATTGAATGGCTATAAAAATATACATGGGAAAATGCATTAAATAGATCTGTGAAATGTAACTTTCCCATGGAAATTATGCTTTTCAGCGTTCAAGGTTGTAAAAAAGTTGAGAGATATTGCAGACTGCAATCATTGCTACAGGTCTGTTTGTGCTAGAGAATTTTATTAATGGCTGGCCGGTGAAAAATCAGCTTGCATGTTCATGATGTTACTGAGCACACCATCAGCTAACCAATTCAATAACAGCAACAACTATCAAAAAGACCCCAACACCAAAACTCCCCCCAAATTCACTCAAAATTATCTGTGTAATATTTAACAATATTGTTGTTTCTGTCCAGAGAGGGTTAATGCATGAAAGACAGTGATTTAAGAGCATATGTCCTAAACACAAGAGCAAAAGAGAATCTTTTTCCTACTACATCTCTTTTAACACAAATTATTTCAATCCCTTCAAAAATTAACCTAATATAAAATATTAAGGGAAAGCAGGATTGTTGCAGGGATTTAAATTCTGTTTGCTATACAGCTTACACAAAATAATTAATTATATGTTTATGACAGAGGGAATGGTAAGAAAATCTGATACTGAGTATTTTTGGGGAGTTTATGGTATTTTTAGCTGTATTAGAAGTTTCCAGAAATCATTTTACATATAGAGAACATGCATAGAAGGCCTCAAAAGAGTATGATTATTAATTATCATAAAATAATGTAATGCTCARTCATATCATTGAGCATTTGGGTTGAAAAGCAGTTTCTCTAAGAATGCCTTTTAGTCATTTTCAAGAATGTCCATCTGAATTACTCATAAAAATAAATAAATAATTACATATTTCCAGCAGGTAGGGGGAAGACTAAAACAAAACTRAACATCAACATGGACATTTTTACTRCATCAGCCAACAAAGACTTTGTGGTGGTTTGTGTAAAGCTAATGAATATCAAGGTATATATGCAGTTCTACAGATTGAATTAAATAGCAAAAATCCTCTTCAGTGCACTTTATACCATCCACGTGCACCTTACTGAGAAAAAAGCCTAAACAAACAACTTGTTCCTTGAAAAGGCATGCGAGTAATTAAAATTTTATACATGTCTTGGAATCAGGCAGTGGCTTTACTTTGTGTTGGCTTAATTTCCTCTTTCTCAGTTCACAGATTCACTGAATATTCTGAGTTGGAAAGGACCCACAATGATCATCAGTAAAGATTCCTTACTGAATGGAGCTCTTGCATTTTTCAGCTCTTCAGCCATCCACCTCACTGTTATGGCACTCCCACTTCCCAGCAATTACCATCCCCAATGACTTTTTCTCTCTGGTAGGTTTTATCAGTCATTTATCCCAGATGATTTCTTACCTTTATAAGGGACTACACCAAGAACTGGGACTTTTTTGTTATGTTTTGTTTCCTTGCTTTTTYCCCCTCTCTTTTTCTTCATATCAAAACATGGTTTGAAGCAGTATCATGATGGGGCTCTGATATTTTTGCCTGGTGAGGATTTTACCCAGAAGACTCTGGAAACCAGGCATGKGACTGTTGGCTTGGGTCTGACACATGCACCATCCATACTCCTTGCCACCAGGAAGAGCTCAGAAYCAGAATCTCCAGGGGCATTCCATAAGTAAGGATGTCAATTGAGTGTTTGAGCATTGCATACCCCACTTGTTGAACACAGGCATGAGGCCATACCTTTTTTTTCAATCCCCCAGTTATTGCTTTCTCCGTGATGTTTGGTACATACTCAGATGTATGGCAGACTTTGAATTTGGGATTTGAATTTGCACAATTGTTTACTCCAGACTCCTTCATTTCCTTGTTATGTTTCAGTTAAATCTTTGAGATTATATTTGTTTCATCTAATTTTGCCAACATCAAAACCTGCTTTTGTGGGCAAAAAGCATTTATTGCAATTCTAGTGTTACAATTAAGAATCTACCTAAATATAATGTTAAATCATGTAAGTCCCTAAGGGAATGGTTATGGATTAATATTTAAATGTACATGTAAGACAAACATCTTGGAAATTCAAATGTGTTTTTACTCTATTTTCAYACAGCATTTATTTATCTGCCTGCTTAACAATGCCTCTTTTCAATTTTACCATGTTCAGAGCAGAAAACTAACAGTGAAAGATTAGAAGGRTCTCTRGAGTGAAAATAAAACCAAAATAGCTTCTTAGATTATCCTGCATTCTTTTCACTCTGCTAGAAGATAATGATACTTGTGTATTTACTGCTTTTATCATCTTAAWAAAWAAGTAAAGAAATAAATAATGYTTCATAATCACTTGCAACTTGCTCAGATTTCTACCATAAGAAAATGTTTAAGAAATCTACATGCAAATAGATATTTTTTGCAATTTATTAAAATTCTTTCTGGTTGTATTCTGAAATAGCCAATGATGTCCCTTAAAATGTGTAATGACCACCTATATCTGAAATACTTGCTCATGTGAACAGTATTTTTGTCTCTACTTTTTCACGTTGTCCAGGAAGGTGAATCTGCCTGTGCTGTTCAGTTTAAGCTTTCTTTGCTTCAAATGCAAAAAGGCTTATTTTTCATGTTTTACTTAACAAAGCATGTGCATCTATTTTAGCACAAACGGAGCTTGTGGGTTTTGTTTAGTGTTGTGTTGGGTTGTTTTTTGTGCGCTGAGTTTTTAATTTTTTTTTTTTTTAATTATCCCACAGGATACACAGACTAAAGCTTCAGGAGACTGTTTTTCACCAGTTTTTATCAAAAGTGTCAAAAGCCTAAGACATATATAATTTCATGTGATGTATCTCATTTACTTGTACAGAATAAAGTTTTTTTCAAACACTTGAAACTTCCGTTATAAATTTTCTCCTTTAGTTCTTTGAAGTAAATCAATATTCTGTTGTAAAAGAAACCCAGTTAATGTAAGAAACCAGATGTTTCATCACTTCTAATTGATAGCAAAATCATTCTGGAAACTTTCATGTAGTTCCTATTGGCAAGAAAAATAAGTTTTCATAATCAAGCATAACTCCTGCTGTGCAGGAGGTCTGCCTTTCAGACCTAGCTGGCAATATCTCTGTGATATTATTAGAAGTGAAATGCTGTTTTTAACAGCTCCAAAATTATAAGATTCTTTTGAATGGTTCRGGTAAATAGTACAAGTTTAACATAAGAAAATTTTTAGTATTATTTGAAGGAGACAGAGGACACAGTGGTGTAGATGAATGTGCCGTTTTGAAAAGATCCCACTGAGAATAATAACAATGAACATAATGTTCATTTGARACGTGACAATTCAAGTACTCCTGATATGCAGGAATGCACAAACCCAATGCAATAGTGTAATTATTTTTAAGTCATTTGCAACATCATATATTATGCACCTGTCCCTGGAAGAGTCAGATTCAGGAAAAAA
>CADDXX010000841.1:142988-155445 GCA_902810485.1 Alauda arvensis
GATTGTGTTCTCTTTTGTCATAATTATGACTTTGTATTCCATCTTTTCTCTTAATAGTCCCCTAAGATTCTGGGTATTCTCACAGTTTTTACATTCTGGAATTTTMTGTTATTTCAAAAAGTAAACTAAAACCCAAAGTATCCTTGTAAKCAATTTAATCTTTGTTTTGTGCATTTAAATTGTAGCCAGAGAACTTCTGAACTGGTAATATAAATTTAGATTTGAATTTTAGGAAGATTAATGTAAACCAAGTTCCTTACCAAGCTCTAATTCTCCTTAAAATATACTTTTCCTTCAATGCCATGTCCCATAGCCTATTAACAGCTTGTCTCTGTAGCCTCTGATATTAAATTACTTTGGACTTTATATATACTTGTAGTGCTATAGCATGTCCTCTATCCAGTTAAATTGCTAAAAGCTCCTGSAATACCTGATAGAATGCAAAACAGAAAGCTAAAATAAAAACTAGCCTTTTTGTAGGGGAGCTGCAAATATTTCTGCCTCCTTCCAAAACCAAAGAGGGCAGAAGTCCATAAAAGCCTCCAGAAACAAGTGTGTCACAGAATCAGAGAACCATGGAATCAGCTGGATTGGAAGAGGTCACTGAGATCATCAAGTGCACCATGTATGATCAGCACCTTTCAACTGGGCTGTGGCACTGCGTGGTGACTCCACCACCTCCCTGGGCAGCCCATTTCTGTGAAGARCTTCTTCCAAATGTCCAACCTAAATCTCCTCAGGCACACTTAAACCTGTGTCCTCTTGTCCTACTGCAAGTTGCCAGGGAGAAGAGACCTTCCCTCACCTGGCTCCAGGCTCCTTTCAGAGAGTTATAGAGAGTGATAAGATCTCCCCTGAGCCTCCTTTTCTCCAGRCTAAACTGCCCCAGCTCCCTCAGCTGCTCCTCACAGGACTTGGATTCCAAACCCTTCACCAGCTTTGTTGCCCATCTCTGGACACATTCCATCATCTCAATGTCCTTCCTAAATGGAGAGGTCCAGAACTGGGCACAGCATCCAAGGTGTCAAGCACAGTGGAAGAATGACCTCCCTGCTCCTGCTGGCCACACTATTCCTGATACAGGCCAGGATGCCATTGGCTTTCTTATCCGCATGGGCAGTGCACACACATGGCCATGTGTTGTGAGTGTTTTAAAGGCAAGGGGTAGAAAAAGTAAGTGAAAAAAAGTCACGTTTAAAATCTTGCTGCTTCAGAAATATATTTGTTCACATTCCTCGTGATCTGCTTCAATGATATAGAAATTCACATCAACTGCCCTCAGTCCCAACTATAATGCATTTTTCAGACACAATTAAAATAACTTTGTCCTTTAGATTTTTAAAATAAAATTGAAGATATTTATATACCTTTTATTTTTGACACTGGAAAAAAATGCATTCAAGTAGAAAATGCTTGACAGGAAATATTATTTGCACTATGCTGACTACAAGAGAGGAGATGTCTGTGTGTGGGATGCAAGTGAAGACAGTTATAAAAGGAGGGCTACAAATAGAAATAAAACTAATGTAGTATCACAAAAGTAAAAGGTTTCTGTCTCTTAAT
The DNA here is from genome assembly GCA_902810485.1 of Alauda arvensis. Taxonomy (NCBI): domain Eukaryota; kingdom Metazoa; phylum Chordata; class Aves; order Passeriformes; family Alaudidae; genus Alauda; species Alauda arvensis. The sequence goes on from CADDXX010000841.1 coordinate 144,552, forward strand.
GGTGTGAAGGAACTGGGATGACTAAGAAAATAAGAGTGCATAGGCAAAAGGAGAGAATGAAGGATAAGGGCAAACTGCACTGGGCAGTGAGGCAGTTAGCCCAAATAAAAGGTGTATACTGGTTCCTGTCCTTCTGTTCCCCTGCTGGATCCCCCAGAAGAAGCAAAGAACATATCATATGCATGTATGAGAGGTACTGTCTGAGAAGGGCAAATACTCTTTCACTGTGAGTGACTTCTGTGACATTACAAAAGGACAAGACACAGTATTTTAAAACTGTGACAAGTCCTGCAGACTGTTCAACTGTTTGTTCAGAGACTGCAAGACCTCTCCTTTTCCTCACAAGTAGCCATAGCTGTCTGTTGTCTGATAATTTCTTCTGGGGAGGGGAGGCAYGGAGGTCTGTCTGCTCCAGAGAGTGCCAGTACCATTAAAACTGCCTTGGTATACAGGTCACATACCCAGCATGGTGTGAGAGGCTGCAAAGACTGATCTCTGCAGACATTTTGGTGTGTGGGTGAAGAGGCAGGTTTGGCCTTGACCTGGCAAGGCAGTGCACTGCCTCACTCWTCCCACCTCCCTAGAGCCAGCATTCCTGCCTAGCAGTGGCTGCCAATCATGGGCATACCAGAGTTCCACTTGGGCACCTTAGCCTCTAACTCAGCTCCTAATTGGCCAAATGACCAGAAGTTCCACCTGGGGGAAAAGGTCAGGAAGGCCAGGAAATATTTAAAGCTGAATACAAGGCAAATACATGTCTTAACCTTTCTTCCTTTTGGACTTTCTATCAGCTGAACRCTGCTAGATCCTGGGAATTTGTAGCTGTATCTGTTCTTTTCTATGTTTTCTATCCTTCTTGCTTTCTCTTTCTTCTATTTCCCTCTTCTCAGAATTTTTGAGTAATTTAAAATAAAAAAGGCTTAGMRTTTGCTAAGTTGAATGYGTTAAGTTAATGTTTTGTGGAAATGTTTCATGTTGGTTGAATGCTGCGCTAAACATTTTTCCAAAGTTCTCTGATTTACTAAAGCTGCCAGTAAAATCCTATTTGTTGTTTGACCTCTTAAGAGTATCCTGTTGGTATGTCTCTTGTGTGTCTAACTCAGAGTATATGAACAGCCAAAAGCCCTTTTAAAAGCTTTGTTGAGTTGTTTGGGGCCTTATCCATGAAAAGAACTTACACATTTCCACAAAAATGTGCTGCAAAATTCAAACAGGAAAAGTAGGTGAATGACATTTGGAGTAAATACCACCCAATGCAAACTGCACTATTCTTGAATAGAAACTGTGGAAAATGCAAAMTGCTGAAAGCTAGGAAATTCAAAGTTAACATGCTCAGCCTATCCTKAAGTTACTTGCTGCTTAAATAATCACAGTATCATTACCACTAGGAGTGCCATGGGCAAATTCAATCAATCAGAGTCACAGAAAAGCTTTGAAACAATCTAATCAGTCCAAGGCTTCCACTGTAACACTTTCACTACAGGCTTCAAATGTAAATTATTTCCTTTCTATAAAGTAATATTCACTCCTGCTTTCTTCTTATAAAGCCTAAGGGGCAAGACAAAGAAAAAACTGTATTATTTGAAATACAGACTAATAAACTATGTGGCTCTAACATCTTGACAGCCTAAGTCACAATATAGGCAGAGAAGAGAGGGAGGAAAAAAAGAGATGAAGATGTATAGCAGACCTGCCTGGGATATGTACATTAGGAATAACTGGAGTAAAGTTAAAGAAAATAGGAATCTGGTTTCTTTTAGAGGTRGCTGGTGAATTGAAATCATATATCTCTAAAGAGGAATTTTAAAGTGTTTTTATTTTGAAATTTATACATCCTTTTTTCTTAGCTGAAATTCAGTTTCTAAGGAATAGCTATGAAAATTGGAGTGTTATGAGAAAAGCCAAATTTAGGTATTTTTACTCAAAAACATAYTTAAATAAATCACTGTGTTTCCTCATAAAAATGTAAGTCTTGTCAAGAAATTTGACTGATCACATAAAATGAAAAAAAAATTGCTTTTGGGAGATGTGGATTTGAGCCCAGCAGGTAGRTCTGCTGAATAAGAATGAAGGAYAGAATAAACATTTTATTTGTAACAMAGACAATTTAAAGCTTTGTTGAGGATTTAATTATCACTGTTCTTGATCTTCTCCCTGAAGGAAAAAACAGATGAAGCTTATATGAGTCTGATAAATTGTCCCTGAAGACAACAGGCAGAGTACAGAGGGTTAGTTAATCTACAGAATTGTTTACTTTGCTGTCTGTCCCCAAGATCATTCTTCCCTGAAAACACTGACCTCTCAACTTGGCCTTCTCAAAAGCTTTCCTTCAAAYTTAACTTTTTTTATGGCACAAACTAGTGACTTTTCTAGTCTGGCAGCAGTATGACTGTGTTATCCATCTTTCCTGCTCTTAAAGTGTTTTCCTCCAATAGCCATTAACTCACCTATTTGTAATTAAAATAATGAGAACCAATTCACCRCCAAATAAGATTTCATGGAGATGAAATCTAGGAATTGAGAGACAGAGGATAATGTGAGTGAGAAAACCAAGAGATCAAAGCTGTGTGAAACAGAGATACACAAATGTCTATGTTTCAAACAGTTGGAGTTTTTTTTTTCCATTGTCTGAGGAAAAACGATATAACCAAGAAAGATAGATGGCAAAATATAAACTTTTCTCAATTTTGTTTCCTCTTTTTCTGTGAACATTGCCAGGTAGGTACTAGAATGATKAATTAAAAATTCATTAACAGAGGAAAATGTGTTTTACACTGGCCAGGAGTCACATCCAGGACTGCTGCATATCAGATGTTGCATCAAAATAAAATATCAACAGCAGTAACTGCAATAAGCTATTGTCTATTGCATGTGAGTGTGAGCTTGTACGCACATCCAAATCAGAACTGCCAAACCTAAATCAAGCCTGAGTCCAGGCAACCTTGAGATCAAGGTTCAGRTCTCAGAGGGAAAGGACTCAGTCCTGCGTGTCAGTTTAGGACATTTTGATATGGACCTAGATGAAGTATACTTCTCCAGTTGCTGGAGAATAGGGAAAACCTACTACAGCATTTGAAATTCACTTTTCCTTGGATAAGGTAAATCAGACAGGTGTTCTTGGTCACAGTGGCTGCTTTCTTTGTAGCACTGGTTCACAGGTGTCCTTGAAGACCACTTTGGTGGCAGGCCCATCACAACCAGGCTTGGATATGCAGGTGGGTCTCAAAGCACTGTGAGATTATGCCCAGTGGGCATTTGAGGAGCTGTTTGCTTCTCAACAACTYAGTATGTATTTGGTAAGAGCAAACCTTATTAAGTGCTGCAGTGCTGGATGTATCAAAGAAGTTACACTGCCAGTAACAAGAGGAATTTTGAAGGCAGCTTACAGGGAGATGGATCTTCAGTGGAATTGTGGAGAAACAGACTGGTTTGGTTCATGCTTTTAGAATAGAATGAAACTAAAGKAACCATCTGGAACAGTTTTGGACAYRTTRTCCAATCTGCCACCACCTATTCCTCATGCCTTCACAGGAATGTGCCCATGACACGCCACAGCCAAGTCAGRAATGGAGTCCCATGCAGAAGGACTGCGCTCCAAAGGCAGGATGGTGTTGTTACAGAGCTTATTAAAGGATGGAACACACTGAAACAGGTTTATGAATGCACAGATCCAGGATGAAAAGTATAAGGCAGACTTTTGTTTTATCAATTGAATGGATTATTTTTAATTAATCAGCTCTTACCTCTGTGTTAAATTTTATTATTTTCTCAGGGATAAAGTGTATGATGTGATAATGTGATGAACACTGCTCAGGTAGATCCTTTTTTACATCTTACTACACAGAAAACAGTGTAAATTTACATATCTAATTTTATTAGGGGTTTGATATTATTTTCCTTTTTTAATATGTTTTACCCATTTTTCTTGAACATATATGTTGTTATGCATATGTTATGATAGCAGTACATTTGTTTGGTCAAGATAAACACATTCCACTCTAGCTATGAACCAGCAAAAAGAGAAAATTCCAGAGAGAAAAATAGGTAATTCGAGTGTTTTGAAAGTGGTATAATAGAAAGTTTTATTTGTGGATATTCTAGTTAGAAAATACTGGCAAACACACAAAACACACAAAACACACAAAACACACAAAACACACAAAACACACAAAAAACTCAAAGTTTAAGGAAAGATAATTTTTATCAAACATGTTATTATTCTGTGGAATGCAGGATACCTGTCAGGACAGTAATGGTATATGAAGAGAACAAATATAAAACCAGAATAGACTCATCAATTATCAGGCACAGCTAGCAGCTAGGAAGGTAAGAACTCCTCTCTCTTCTGCCTTTCCTCCTTCCAATGAGGTTTCCAGTGCTGGCCAGTGTCAKAGTTGTGCTGCAGAATTTCTGAATCAAGAGGCAGATGGAAGATAATTTTTATGTGTGTTGTGATCTGCTCTATCTTTTCTAYTCTGAGTATAGACTTTCTATTTTTTATTTTTCTGCTTTTTCTTGCTTTTGAGATCTCCACTATGGTTTTACTGACTCAGCTTTAAGTCTTCACCCACTACTTTCCCTTCTTGTGTTTTTTCTTTTTTGTTGGAGGATTGCTTTCCATTATTGTGAGCCTATTTCAATTATTCTTCTCTGTTTTCTGCATTGCTTGTGTCCTTTCTCTATTTTTTTAATTGCAGATCCTACTGATCTGAGGCTCCAAGCATTGAGCAGAGCAGGTGAAAGATTACTATTACCCTCTCCTCTTTAKCTCTATTGCTTTACTAACTGATAGATTATGAACTGCTATAATTAGGCAATAGACAGACATGTCCAGGAGACAGTAAAGTACATAAAATAATTTCTTGTTAAAGGAAACGATCAAGTCCTTTTCTAATTCTTACAAATTTCTTGTCTGCCTTCACCAAAGCTGTCACATTTTATAGATTATATCTAAGTGTCCCTGCCAGAAGAAGATTTTCATATGTTTTACATATATTTTACATAACTTTACATAAAATTTCACTTTTACATATTATTTGCTATATCAGGTATAATCTCCTATGCCTTTAATTCTGTGCCCAAAGGCTTAATAAGTGAAAAAGATRCCCTTTATGCCATTCATTATTCCGAATACCATTATGACACCCACTATTTGTAGCAGTGCTCTGTTGTGTGAGATCTAAAATCAGCAATGACTCTTTCTTTCAGTAGTGCTTGACTGCTGGGCTAAAGTTTTCTTAAAAGAGAGCTCAATGGAATTCACTTGCATTGCAGGTCAGGATAAAAGGGAGATTTACCACCGTGCTGCAAATCTTGTTGTTATGCATAATTATTTTCTCTTAGTTTTATTTTATTGATCATGTTTTATTTGAATAAAGCCTGTGTTCTAGGAAGTGAATGAGTGCTCTGATGCCTGACTAGCTAGGAAAAGTGTCACTGAGATCAGKRGRGTTTATGCCACCCAAGTCATGGCCAGACAGGTTAGAACATAATGAGACTTCAGGTGTTGTCCTCCTCTGGCCCATCTCCATCAGAAGATAAAAGTCCATAGATGTACACTAAGAATGAAGAGATATACATTATATCAGCCAGCGACTTTTGATTCATCTAGGTGACAATAAATCTAGAAGGTGTTAAGATCAATATAAACAATCAATTAAATGACTAAGATATCACAGATGGCCAGATCAATTAMGGGCAATCAATTAAATATCTAATGGAACACAGGTGGGATGGATAAATTAATAGTGCAAATAAATCAAATATTCAGGATGCTTGGGAGGAATATAACCTGAGAAGATAATCATGGGGTAAGTGTCAGTGGGTGTAGAGTTTGGAGTGATGAGTGTGTGGAATCTGGTGCATTTGTGGGAGTATGTTATGCTCCCTGCTGCACTACATGGAGTTATTACTTCTATATTTTTGCCATGCTATCATTCAGCTCTCCTGCCAGTCTTAAATATGTTGCTGTTGATTTTTGACCTTGGTGATGTTTTAACTTTGAAAACCTGCAGATATGGAGAACTTCAATATCAGTTTGCAAAGACCATGTGAGTGCATAGCAAATGGTAAAATGAACATTTTATTTCAAACAAAATAAGTTTATTTTGTTTTAAGTTTCCTCTCATGTGAATCTAATTAATCATGTGGGATTGCCTGCTTACACTGTAAATCTACACACTGACTGTTTATGAGTAGAGGTGTGTTTATATACAGAAAACTCTTAACTGTAAGAACTTTGTCTGGATTATGTGAGAGGTGATGCCCTTTGGAAGTCACTCTTACACAATTCAGCTCATAATTCATCATACTGGTGCAGAGGTCATAGTTCTGCACAACCAACAATTTTAAATGGAAAAGCATGGCTTGATTTTTATTTTTGAGAAACTTGTATTCTTTCTTAAATGTTATGTTGCCCTCTAACAAGATCCCACCAGCAGCATTCCAAGTGTAACTTTTGCAATAACTTCAGTTTCTAATTTGAGTTTCACCCTGTTTTTCTTTAAATATCTGCAGCATTGTAACTTTACATGGTAATGTCTAGTCTTGGACAAAATTGTTTGTACATTGAAATCCAGATAAACACAATAAATGTAAGATCCATTTGTCCCCATCTGGTTTGTAYGATCCTCCTGATGCAGGGTGAAATTACTTGACAACCCCAATAAAGTGATTGTTGTATTTCTAAATACCAGAATATGAAGAAGTGGGCAATAGACATTGGCAGGAATGAGCAGCTTTTAAATGACTAKGGATCCTGTGCCAGCAAATTCAAATAATCTAATGTCTGCAAAGATGGACAGTGGAAACTGAAAAATAAGAACAGCATGACTTCTGGTAGTAAAATTAGGAGAAACTTAAGGGAATTTTTATGAGAGTCAATGAGAATATTTAGGAAATTTTGTGCACTGATGGAATGGGATGGGGTGGGATGGAAGAGAAAGCTGGCTCTTCCTGTGCAGTTTSTAAGTAATCACTCCACTATGAATAAAATACATCACATTCTGTCATCATGGGACATGGATTACTGCAGTTTTCTCAGAAAAATTCAGGATTTACAATGGTGATGTTCCTTGCTTAAAGTAGAATAGAAGTAAATAAGTACATTCAGCCCTATGGCCCTAGTCTCTGGCAGAAGGATATTTTTTATTATTTTTTATTTCCCATCCAAATGGACAGGATCTTCCCAAATGTATTTTACAGTAGTATTTGAATACTGCTATGGTAAAAGATGAACCAATTGAGATAGAGCACTGACACATTGCCCTGCTGAATTTAAAAGTTCAGAAAAGCTATAATTTGTGCTTGCTATCTCATTTCCTTTTACATTCTCTGAAGAAATACTGCTATAAAACAGATCCATACTTTACTTCTAACTAACTATATTGACTATAAGAAATCTTTTCTGGATAGTGTTAAAGATAACTGCTAGATACAGTGATAAACCCTTGCAGTCCTGCCCTGTACTTGTCCAATTTGACTTTTTGCCATTTATTTAACAGTAGTTATATAGCCTTGACATTTTCAAACCTCTATACGAGCACAAACTAATTAATCTTTAGTTTGCCTTTGAGGTAGGTGAGTCAGTGTTCTCTCTTTTTTTCAGTCAGATATTACAGTCAGAGCAGAGGAAGTACATGAATAGCCTGAAGTCCTACAGAAAATTGGTGTCAAACCCAGCATTTTAACTTGGGCCCTTTTTGAAGAGAGGGTGCTTAACCCTGGAATGTTTTCACTTTCCCAAGGCAACTTTCTGTGTGCTGGGTTATATTTGCATTATTGACTGAAATAAYGAATCTGATCACAGAGTGAAGTTCTGTAGCTGTTTTTCTACAGTATCTGTCATGCACTTTTGAAGGGGCACCAAAGATCATAATTGTATGAAAGCCCTCTTCTGATACTCTGTTTCTGCACTGGATGTTATCACTTGCTGGTGTACAGAATTCAGCCCAACATCTGTATTCTCCTCATTCCCTCTCATCATACTGGGGGATAAAGGAAGGCTTAATTCAGCAGCTGCTGTTTCTTTTGTCATCATGTTGCAAACAATAAAGAAATTATGCTCATACTGGTTACTTTAATTCTACATATTCTTCTCTGCAGACAAAGAAATGTATCCTTCATTGTTAGAATGATGCATTACACATTCCAGTATTTAACAATACATACACATAAAGTAACACCTGCTCTGTCTCATGCTGTCTCAGTTTAAAATTAGGACTTTCYGACTTTCTGTGACTGCCACTGTCCAGTCTGTTTTCATAATAACTGTATTGATGAGAAGTCTCAGWGAATCTTTAAATACACTAGTCAACAAAAGGATACTTCTAGTATAATAGTATAACATACTTCTAGAATAATGATGACATAGGTTGTGTATTGCTGCAAAATTGTCTGAGGATTTTAATTTGAAAACAACAAAACTCAATTTGTTATTCAGAGGTTGAGTCTCTGTACATTTAGGATAAGGCTAAATAGAAGAGCTTCAGTCCTATATTAGGTATCCTAACTTTATTTTTAGCAAGGAGTGTATCTATACCTAGATAGATTAGATAGATAGATGATAGATAGATAGATAGATAGATAGATAGATAGATAGATAGATAGATAGATCTGTACTTGTAAAAATGTCTTCTCTAGTGCTATTATGCCAATAATTTTAATAAACTTTTAGTAACTTGGAAACAGTGGTCAAGCTTTGGCACTCTACATCGTGCTTATTTTATACCTTATATACCAACACWATATCTGATTTTACTTCCTTATCTTTTTCTCTCTTGCCTGTATCCTAAAACTCTTATACAGCCTGGTATAGGCCTTTCAAACTAAGAAAGTCTTCTAAAATTGGGTGCTGTATTAATCATTATAGAGATCTCTTTGAAATCATGTATTTATACTATGAAGGCACTCTATGTCTTTAAAACCTATGACCCAAACACTTAGAAAATGTGAATGGTGTTTGCTCATATGGGAATTACATTTAGCAACTGATATTCTGATTCCAGAATTTCTTGTGTGTAGTAGTACATAGCCYTAAAGTATTCTTATTAAAATGTCTTCAAGTATTCTTATTAAAATCACTTGGATTACCAACTGAAATAAGTTTTTAATTCAACAGTTGAAACTTATCTATTTAAACAGCAAGGTTAGGTAATAAACCAGTCTCTGACAGATAAGCAGACTCTTCCTTTTGCTTTTAAGTCTCTGATTATTTCTTTTTATTTTGATTTTCTTTGAAATCTCCTGCCAAAATGCACAGGGAATAAAAAATCATACATGTAATTCTTCATCTGAATTATCTTTGAGTGTAAGCAAGCTTCCATGGAAACTCCATTTCATTCTTACAGAAGTTAATGTTTCTTGATAATGAACTGTGAAATAAAAAGTGATTGGATACAATACATCAAGGAATAAAGACACCGTGCCTGYACTGCTCTCCAGCTCCCTAGGAGGAATATCTCTGAAGTCTAAGATAAGAAATGCTTTCAGCCGTTCCAAGATAAATAGTCTTCCTAGTCTATACTCAAGGTCAAAATTCCTCTGTTCCTAGTTTTCTTTGTTGATTCTCATTTTTAGTAAGATTAAAATGTTTTGTCAACAAAGAATCTTGGTACCTTTAAGGTAAATGAAATCTGGTTTTCAGTGTTCAGTGCTTTTCTTTCCTCTTTCAAGATGATTAATAAAGTGCACAATAGCTTGATGTGAAGTTACAGTCCAGTCACCAAGAATCTGTTCATTTTYGGCAAGCCAAGGAGTATATTGCACTGCCGAATTTTTGGACTGAAAGTCATTCCTTCATTTCAGAAATATCAGCTGGCTCTTAGGGTGGGACTACAGAGCCATGAGTGAGAGAAACTCTTCTGGGTTCATGAGYAAACCATCCAAGAGGGAAAAACCATTAAAAGTGTCAGGGAGAGGARCTTGCTGAAGGGCGTAGTGGAATCTCCAAGAATTGGTTCAGGATGCTGGTTCAGGATACTGCTGTGGGTTTGATTTTTTATTTTTTTTGTTCAGTTTTTAGTTTTTGAATCTTTTGTTTGGTTGTTGTGTTTTTGTTGTTTTTTTTTATTTATTTATTTTATTTTTGCAGCTGGCTCCAGTTACTGACCTGCTGGTACATCYCTGCTTGCAAAAACAGTTTTTTATTGTCAGTTATTTGGCCCAGCAGTTATTCCCATCCCCTCTCCAGCTTGGATCTGGAGCCTGGAGACTGACTGAGGGACCCCCATATGGAGAGTGAGGAGCTTCTTCTCRCACCTGGTACTTAACACTGTATGGAAGATGAAACTAAAGTTGTGTTTGCCATATGAGTGACCTAGAAATAAGATTTTCCTCCAGCCTTTATCACAAGACATGAACAGAGACCATAAAATGAAATTACTAGAATGTCTCTAACTAGGATAAAAAATTGTGTGTTTTCATCAAGAAGAAAATATTATTATGTAACTCATTGTCAGGAAAGTTGTAAAATGTGCCAGATTCAAAATAATTTCTTAAGATTAGTCATAATCATAAAGACATAACCMTATCTCAGGAAATCAATCTGAAGACTAAGAAATTATCGAGGGATTACCAATGCCTGTTCTGCAAATTCCATTTCTTTCTCAAGCAGGCACTTTTGTCTCTAATGAGAGAGCATGTATGATACAGACCTCTATCTATCTGCTTCCTATTCTAGTGCTTACCACTGTGACTAATTAAGTGAAAAAACGTGACTCAAGGAAGCAACAGAGTTATATCTAAATATACTCGTCTTATAAAGTTTGATTGAGATAAAATTGGCAGTGTGTCATACTGACTTTTATCCTTAAATTCTTGTTGTATATTTTTTGTCATGAGTTGTCCAGTTCTAAAGCTGGGAAGTCCAGCGTTCCTTTTCTCTGGCAGTCTAGAA
>CADDXX010000841.1:155619-203794 GCA_902810485.1 Alauda arvensis
TTAGTATCCCTGCTGCTCATAGGTTTGAAGATTGCTGCATTTCACAGGTGCTTGGCTTGTCTTTAGCCAAAGCAGTTTTGTCTACTGCATCTGTATCTCATTGCCTCTTTCTGTTCTTGCTACTTTTTCTTTCCTTTGTACAGAATCCTTCCCAAAACCAGTCTCTGGCAGGCTGCAGATTTGTGTCCTGTTGTGGTTTAATCCCAGCCACACACGGACTTCACACAGACACACACACACTCACTTCCTGCTCCAGTSGGATGCAAGAGAGAATCAGAARGGTAAAGTGAGCAAACTTGTGGGYTGAGAGAAATAYAAYTTAATAGGTAAAGCAAAAGCCACTTGCATAARCAAAGCAAACAAAGGAATCAATTCACTGCATCCCACAGGCAGACAAGGCTCCATTGGGTGTAATGGTGATCTGGGAAGACAAATACCATCACTCTGAGCATTCCCCATTTTCTTCTACTTCCTCCAGCTTTATATGCTGAGCATGACACCACATGGTATGGAATATCCCCTGGCTGAGTTAGGGTCAGCTGTACCAGCATCACCTCCCAGATTCTTGTACATCCCCAGCCTACTCACTGGTGGGRTGATGTGAAAATCAGAAAGAGCCTTGTCTCTGTGTAAACACTGTTCAGCAATATTGCAAATATCTCTACACTATCATGACTTTTTTCAGCACAAATCCAAAATGTAACCCACACCATCTACTGTGAAGAATATTAACTCTGCACCAGCCAAAACCAGCACAGCTCTTTTGCTCTTCACTTAGATGTTCATGCTCTAACACAATTATTTTTAAGGACTGGAGATTGACAACATAACCAGTCATGAGAAGAAATAGTTGTGAAAACAAAGGTATGTATCCACAACACTACTGGTATCCTAAGACCTCAAATATTGCTTCCAAATAAAWTCCAGAAAATTGGAACTGTTTCTTAACATATTGAAAAAGGAGGAGCAGGTGTTCATTCTGTTTGTCCAAAGATTAGAAATGTTTTTTGTTCACCTACTTTTTTAAATTTAGTTTAGGAACATCCTACTTTCCAGCCAATATAAGTGARAACCCCTCCAGCCTCTTGTTRTCTGGGATTATGTAAAACAGKTATGAYAGTGGGRATCTGTTTAACAGTGGTTTGTTTGAGACATTTTCTGGGAAATTTTTATGGTAAAGATTTAAGTTATTTCAAATTTTAAAATTAAAAAACTTTCCAAGGGTTGAAGTTAGTCTGTGAGCTCTCCTATTGCCATTGGAAAAAGGTGAGGAACGTTGATAAGGTGGATTTGATCCAATACTGTCAGAATGCTTTTACAAATGCAAGGCTTCTTTCAACAAAATGTTTGTTAGTTGTTGTTAATAACTAATTTCCCCTCTGCATTTAAATCCCTCATAGGTCTTCATATCTYCATGTGCTGCTGAGTTTATGGATCTATATTAGGCAGAGGTTTSACATATTACCCTGATATATTGATAATGCCCTTTATTTGGAGTTATGCGTATTGGAATATTGAAAAAACATGGGTCTGAGAGTAACAGTGATAAAAGCAGGGTTTTTTTTCTTGTAACAGTATTTTTAGCACTATAATATTTACRCTAATATTCATAAATCCTTATATTTCCACATAGACTGAAATTGAACTCCATATAGTTTGATAAAATTTTCTCATTTTTTTCTTAAATTTTAATCTTCTGTATACAGACTATACAGTCTTGGTCAAGGACCCATCACTTCAAGGACTTGAAATGTTCACCATAAGATAACTGGACTGTATCTTAYGCTCTTCATGATGCTGAACACTGTCCTGTTACAAGACTGAAGGAAAAGCAACCCTGATGGAAAGGAAAGCCCAATAAAAGTACATCCACACATTCCAGTACTGTCTTGGAGTTGTCATTTATAGCTTGTCCTAAAGATTATGTTTCTAGCRATTAATCTGCAGTGTTCTCATGTAAATTTGTGGACAAATTTGAAGTCTTTGTAAAGTCATGTTACTGTGCTGTGGGAGATTTTTAAGAGGATGCTGGGTTCATAGTGAGGGTATTTATCCTCTTGGTAATGATATCTAACATTATTTCTACATATTTCTATATAGAATATATATATTCATATAGTGTCTCAAATTACTCTTTCAGAGTTTTGTCTATTCAACACTGAACTGTAAGAAGCTTCTAAATTCCCTATTCAAGTATTGGTTTTGTTTGAGAAGGGACATAGAAGATACATTTATCTCTTCTACAAAACTATTAATTGTGTGCCAAATTATTCAATTACCTAACAGAAGCACAAATTTATTTATGTTGGAAAAAACTTCTGAGATCATTTAGTCCCACCTTTGATCACCATTTGTTAATTAAACCATAGCACTAATTTTGACATCCATGTTCATTTCTTGAGCACCTCTATGATTGGCGACTCTACCACCTCCCTGGGAAGTCCATTCYAGTGTTTAACAACATTCTATATTAAGAAAATCCTCCAGATGCCCAGCTGAATCTCCCCTACACAGCATGAAGGCTAYTTTGTCTCATCTTGTCACCAGTTGTCTGGGAGAAGAGGCTACCTGGCARCAATCTCCTTTCAGGTGGTTSTAAAGAACAASAAGGTCTTATGAGCCTCCTTTTCTCCAGGTTAAACATCCCCAGCTCCTTCAGCTGCTCCTCACAAGACCTGTGCTCCAGACCTTTTATCTGTTTCAYTGCCCTTCTCTGGACATGCTCCAGCAYCTCAATGTYTTTCTGGAACTGAGGGGCCCAGGACCTTGCCAAGCACATTGAAGTTACTTGCAAAGTAAGGCAGTGTTTAAATTGATGAAGTGCTTTTTCAATCCAAGTAGATTCTCAGTCATTCATTGAACTGTATGTCATATTAGACATTAATTATTCTTGCTCAGACATAAATACCTACAATAGTTTGTTTCAGCAGTGTCTTACATAGTGTTTATTATGGCTCTAAAGCGCAATAGAAGTACTCCTCACTCCGTGTCCAGAGCTTCCCATGGGTTCCAAAGATAAGAAGGAAGAACYACTGAACTGACACAATTGCACCATTTGTACTGACTGCCAGTTTGGAGAGCTGGAGTACATTGTCAGTGATWGAACTTTCCCAAAATATCTGATATCAGCATCAGATGTCTCCTTTCCATCCTATCCTCCCTCTACCTGGATAAATAAGGTACTACAGTGGAGCAAAGGACAGTAAGGAATTTCATTTTATTCTCTGCTTAGTCTTTGAGTGAATGATTAATATAAGTAAAGSACATAGGCACTTATCATGCCAACTCCCCATCTGTTAAACTGAGAAAATATTCTTCTTTCCAAAGTGACTTAAATATGTTACAAAGATGTAAACCTGTAATATTCTGGGTGTTTTTTAACAATTCTGATTTGAAAATGTTTTAGAATACCACAATAAYCTATCCCTTAGAAATTTCCCAGAACAATTAAAGGAGCTTAAAAACCTTAGGAAGTATGTCAACTTCTCTGTGCTGACAATGAAGTTAGCACAAGAGTATTTTGACCTTTACTTACCAAATGAAGGCTATTAGTTAATAAGACCAGAGCAGAGATAATCAGGAATCAAACCCCTCCTGGTTGATCCCCTCTGGGAAGTGTTGTTTCCTTCCTATATTAGGTAATTTTCCTTAACCATCCCTACYGACTTTTGGGCCACACAACTGAATATTTTGCCTTCAGGCTCTGCCTCCAGCCACTGTCYTTTTATTAAATTGTGAAACTTTCTGCTGCAGCTCTTGCCCAGTATTCTCTACTCTATCCTCAAATACTAACTAAAGATAAACAACAGCTGGTAGAAGTTTCCAGCTCACCTTCTGTAGCATTTATTTTTTATCCGTGAGTTTTCATTTTRTTTCCATTTTATCTTACTTTGTTATTGCTAAAAGTGTTCAGWCTCTGCATCAAATCTCTTGGTAGCAACTACCTTTTCCTGAATCCAGTAAATGGAATAGTTGATACTATGATCACAATTAAAACTTGAGTATTTAGGCCAGTAACAAAATGTAATTTAGTGTTGAGTAATAAATACATATTTGCAATGCACAAGAAATACTTAAGACCACAATTATGGGCAAATACCATTAAACTTAGTTTGTGTGAAAAGAAAAAGGAAGAGAAAACAGCATAAAACCCTCTACTATAGCAAGACAAGTCACTTTAAACATTTATTTTGAATCAACAGTACAGGTCAAAAAGATGTGGTAACTTATTGTTTAATATTGAATTAAGGGTAATTGCTGAAGACATGCCCACCCATGACTCTGTAGTTTGATTCTGAGTTATAATCCATGATGTGACTGGAACAGATCTTCACAGTATTAAATATTGTATAGTTTTATGGGCTTTTGTTGAAAGTACTACCAAAGAACCTGGTGGGTTTTTTCTCAGTGTGAGCAGMAGGTTCACCTAGAATTTCAGGAGCTGGATGAAGTATTTCTGCCTGTATCATGGATCATATATGATTTGTCTAAAACAATAACAAATGGAAAAGCATCAATACAAATAATTGTGATGACATGTAGAACAGTTTCAAATTATATATAAGTACTCACTCCTGAATTAAAATATGTGCAATATTTGTTCAAGACATTAGAATCCAATAAACCTGAACTTGGTTTTAGATCTGGTAAAATTAGGTGACCAATCAGATTTTTTACATGCCAGTAGCTATTGGGGGATTATACACCTCTCTAACATGGAAACAGATGATAAAATAAACCTAAATGGCTGTCTTTGGAAAACAATAAAAACCCCCTCCAGTTACTGCCTAGGTTAGTCTAATATTTAAAAAATAATGAAGTTATTTATTAGAATCAAGCTATAATGAGATGTTACTTGCTCAGTTGCATGGCTTAGGAAAATTTTGGAAAATTCAGTGTGATTTTAACTCTGAAGTTATCATAAAGCCATAAAGCTGATAGTTTTCTTTTTTAATGTACCTGAAACATTACAGAAAAATTAATGGAAGACTTTTAAAGTATGCAATAATTCTGATAATGTTTTATGAGTATCAGTTAAAATTAATTTGAACATTTTATATTTAAAATATATTTCAGGGATACGATAAATAAAAAAACCAGTCAGCTTTTTAGTTTCAAAATATTGAAATGTCAACACTTCAAAGCATCTCAGTCTTTTACCTAAAACTGAATGTGTTTATTTTATAGTTAATTGTTCTTTTAAATAAACTATTTCTTTCTATGCAGAAAGCTGGATCTGATACTGCACATACTGGTCTATGGAAAAGATCTGTTTGTGAAATACTGAACTTTGGAGCWCAGTGGGTAATAACAAACTCAAATCCATGGTGTCTTTGGTCTTCAAGGGTTCACTGATGTTTGTTGCTTTCTCATTTACTATTCAATACAGGATCCACCATGGTCACAGGAATATTTCCTATATCAAATGCTCTRCTGTTATTTACATGTTTTGCTCAAATCTCTTTGTATTCCCTCATAAGCATGTTCTTGTACCCAATYAACACTGTTTTCATCCTCAGTATGCTTTCTTTGAGAAGTCTCTCTTATTGACTTCACCATCTTATTGACTAACTTGCTTAATCTATCCCTTCCAAACTTGATTTATTTTTCTTCTCTTTTCAGTTCTTCTCCTACAGTATTTCAATATTTTCTTCCTACAGTGGTGCTTTTGAAATATTTYCAATCTTGAATTTCAGTTCTATGAAAGCAATTATATTTTCATCATTTCTCTAGGAACTGAATATGCACTGCATTTATATTACAGTATTACAGGATTTCAAATATTTTAAAGGCATTATAGCTAGAAAAAAGTGCTGAGATGCTGCTAATACAGGTTTACTTATGGCAGTGTAATAGATAACTCCCCAGAAATCCATTTTCCTTTTTAAAAAAAATAAAATGTTTCCTCATAGTCACAGTCTAAGAAGACAGCAAAGGTGCACTGTGATTAAATRTTTCTATTTACCTGTGCTAAAACCTTTACATGTATTCTGTATATAATGAAATGTCCAGTTTGGAAATACAGAATTACTGGATATACACTTTAGGTGCATTTTTGCTTTTTCCTGTACTATGATTAGTATTTCTSTGAATGGAGAAGGAAGAGCATTTAGCTGGTATTTTCTCTGAGGAACTGGATTTAAAAAAATCCTACTCCATGTAGAGMCRGTTTTATTTTAMAAAAGAAAACAAACAAACAAATCYAAAACAGAAGACTATCTTCYCAAGGTATTGCTGGTATTGTTTATGAGTTCTGCAACTAAATCCTACTTTTTTTTTAATGTATCACACATTGCTATCAGAAGAACTAACCTCTTAACTCCTTGACAAAGATTGCCAGTGATATTGTTTTATTTTCATGCCTATTTTTGTGAGGAATTCAAAGGACTTCGGTTGATGATGATTCATCATCTCACTACATTTTTTAAAGGAAGAGTGTAGATTAGACAAAAAAAAAATTGCTATCTTTAAAAGTCTCAGCTAAAGGAGAAAGTGCATAACAGAGAGAACAAAGTTGTATGTTTAATTATTACATGGTTTGTTTCCAGGTTTTCCAGACAGTATTGTTTGATAAAAAAGCCCTGGCAATGCAGAGAATTGCAAATCAAGTCAGRCAACTTTAAAAAATGATGGGTACAGATAAACCAAGAAGTTTAAATAATGACCCATCTGAGCTCTGGAAATAAAAGATAGGATTACATACATGCTCTATGTGCAAAGTTTTAGAGGCTTTAAAACTTTTATATTAAGAGCAATGAAGAATGTGTTGTTTCATAATCACTGTGTCCAGGATGGCCTCCAGCCATCACATCACCCACAAGTCCTCCCCTGTCCACAACAAACAGGTTCAGCAGGGCACCTTTCCTAATTGGCTCAAGCTCCAACTGTGTCAGGAAGTTTTCTTCCACACACTTCAGAAGCCTCCCAGCAGTTTTCTKTCTCTTCTCTATTGCACTTGCAGTAGACATCTAGTAAGGTCTTTCTCCAGCGGACCTCCACTCTTCAGACATAATTCATAATGCAGTGTGAAGAGGAAGAGCTTACAGTTCATTCCTTGGGTAAATTCTCAAATGTTTCAGAGATTTTCCAATCTCTCATTACCATTACCTCTTTTTTTASCAAAGTACAATCACTTTGATCAAGCACACAAATTCCATTAGTCTGACTCTTAATCTATTACAGTGTGTTGTAATCAGAAATTTGGATCCTTTATTTATTATCTAAATTATCAAGAACTAATGCAATGTAAATTCAGTTTATGATAGATGAAATTAATATGCAAATCATACATAAAATTAAGTGTAAATAATGAAGAAAAMCCCTTCATTTCCATCCTATTTCTCCCATGCTACAAAGAAATTGCTACTCATTGTTGCTAGCATAAATGTTAGACAAATCTCAGTGGCACTATTCTTGCAGGATCACCAAGCAAAATACAAAAACATAGATATTGTAGGTRTTAACTGATTTTTYTKTATGAACTAGGAAAAGACTGAACATTTATAGTGCTCCTGCTAATCCATCTGTGGAAATTTCATTGAGTTCAATAATTATAGAATATGCATTTTAAACTACAAATCATTTGTTAAGATTACTGTATATTTTAAATTAAGAAAGCTCTTCTTTTTTATGTAAATTTTATAGGTTATGTTCGGGTGTTTTACTTATGATTCTAATCTCTGAAATCAGTAACAAAAATATAATTAAAAATTGTGAAATCTGAAATCTTTATTTTACAGTTTGAGGCAAAAATAGAAAGGTATTGCACTTCTGTGATTCACTTATGTAAGCATTTAAGATCAYAGAAGAAAAAAATCAAGCGTGAGAAAAAAATTATAAGAGTTTACCTATCTTGTGAACTTTATTGAAATAATCAAGACTTAAAATTTTACTTCTGTATTTATATTAATTAGTATTCTTTTAAAGTTATTCTGGTGTTAAATGAACCTTTTTAATTATTTATTAAAAAAAGCAGTCTGTGCATTCCTTTACTTYGTGTTGGTACAACAAAGAATAATAAACCTTGACACTAGGAATATAAATTTATTCTGATATGGTTTTGTAAATGACAGAAAGGTTTTTTACAATRCTTGCATGTTTCATAAACAAAAGTCTGCAGTTCTCCAAATCATGAAAGATCTAYTTCAGGCTTCTATCACTGCCTGTCACTTTCTAAATGAAGATGTAGTAGTATAAAATACAAAAAAGCAAAATGATCAAAGCTTAGCACCTAGCACAACAACTGCCAACTAATGAAACTATTAATATTTTTTAAGTTCATCTTAGGCAGAAATTTCCTTTTCCTGCCATCTCTGCTAATATTTCTCTCACAATATTTAACTACTGCATGTAACTGCAAACCTACCTTGTGAGCTGCGGGCTGTGTGTTTTCACTGTATGACGCAGGAGACTCTTGTTAAAGGACAAAGACATAGTTTCTTTCTGGTTGCCAAATTCTTTGGCTTTCCTACCTGTTTAATTCTAGTCTAAGTTTTAACAGGTTGTTTTTCATCCAGGCATGTACCTGCCTTACCACATCTGTGGTAGCCCTGCAAGATCCTAATTTACATGTATCAGCCATTCTGGGATCCTATTAGGAAATCTTACCCCTGTAAGACCCTTTATTAGAAAAAGACTTGGAGATCAAATGCTGTATCATTAAATAATTGCCCTTGGATTGAAAAGGTTTTATTCTTCTTGTAGTCATAGATAGAAACCTTCTACACCATATATTATCGAATTTTTGTTCAATGCTCTCTGACCATGGGCAATCCAAAGCCATTTCAATTCTATATTCCTGGGTACATGAAAGAAAACAATCTAATTTTACTCAGTTGCATAATAATGAATACATTGCATTGTTTAAGAAGAGAGAACCAGTGACAGGTCAGATAACATGGTAGTCAGGAAGCTACTGAAATCTGCTTTAGCTAAGGATTGATGACACTACTTAATGCTTATAGAGATGCAGCAAACATTAATTAACTCCATTAGCTCCAGCATGAGGCTGAGTATTTCTTTAGAATATATAATGTCCCTTTGATTAAGATACCTGCTTAAGAAGTATGAGAAATKATCTCAAATTCACTTTCTTCCTGCTTCAGGACAAAGATGTGAACTTTGATTCCTTAACTCACAAATGAAACTTTTACACACCAGGGTCTCAAGTTTCCTGCAGAACTATCTTGGCTGGAGCTATTCCAATATCTATAAAATACTTTAATAGCCCTATACAAATGAAATGGCTCTATCTATAGTATGTTTACTACAAGACCTAATCAATTTCTGGATGGCTCCATCTGGATGGCTAYCTACCTACTCAGTACAATTCTGTCTTGTCATCTGTCCAGTACTCTAACAATCAAACTCATCTGCTGTCACACCCAGGGGGTATATAAACACCTAGCTGATTCCAAAGGACATTGGGATATGAGGAAACTSTTKTCTAGTTTCTGCTCCAATTAAGGCRGAGAACAGTTTCCCAACACAAGAAATCAGCCTTTTTTTTTCTTTTCCTCCARATCAGTGATGTTTAAGAAAGTTTCCAGAGACACATTCAGATCCAKATATCTGTGGGGGAAAATGACTGTCCTACCCTAGTGAATATTCTTAATGCTATTTTTTCAGAGACAGGGAGAGGAGGAAAACTCAGTTTATYTTGTCGTGGAAAGACAAGACTTTGTCATCTTCAGCTTCTTTATGACAAATGATATAAAGTAATTTCTTTCTTATGAAATAACATATGTAGCTAAGAACTCTTTTCCCCTTTCATTTCAGCAAGAAAAAAACCAAAAGGAAACCACCATTAAACTTAAATATTTTTGTTTATTTCTTTTTCAGACTCATATTTGTACTGAAAGCCAACTGAAAATACATTTTTTGTGACTATATGTTSACCCTAAATGAAGWGAAAGTCAAACTATTTATTAGGAGAAAACTAAAACTAATAACTTACCATTCAGTTTTAAGTAAAAAATTTATTTGGGTCAGCCTTCTTGTCTCGTATGTAATCTGTTAGAAAGAAATTGTTTCCTTTCCTTTGCTAATGTTAGAACTAAATATAGGTTTTATTAAACTTGGGCACCATTAGGAACTTTGTACTTAGCTCATGTTATAGCTCTAACTGCACAGAAATAATGCAATGAACACAATTTCCATAAAAATCTATTTAGAAAAATATAATCTTAGTTCAGTTTACATATCTTATTTTCACAGTGCTCTGATTTATATGGGTTCTTCCTTAATTGGTTTTAAGCCTAGATACTAAAATACATTTTTAAGGTCATTTCTACTAACACTGAGAACAAGTTCCTGAATCAAGTTTAATATCACTCTTATCCTGTGTTTGCCATCTGGTTTTGTATTCTTTGTTTGCTTAATTGGTTTCTTGATGAAAGTTCACTGTTTAGACTTCTGGAAAGTGAAAATTCATATCATTGAATGTATTAAAACATAGATTGCTGCATTTCAGGAATGTTTATCTTTTGACATGGACTCAAACTACATTAGACATTCCAATTATTTTGAAATTATTGTTATTATGAAAAGGAAATTATTTAAATGGTCAGCAACTCAAGATCTACTTTTATTTGCTCCTATCTCATCAACTCTGCTGCATTTTGACTTTTAATTGGGTGGTTAGCAGTCCTTTGAAAATGGGTAACCTATAAACCAAAACCCTTGTAGGAGCTCTTGCTCACGCCTTCCACCAGTAGCCAATATGCACTATTGAAAACTTGCAATTATAATGGAAGATACTTTTCAACGTCACTATTGTAAACTTAGAATAGTAYCTTACTTAATTTTGTTAGTGTAATAAATATGTTTCTTCATAAAATAATGAGATCTTTAGGAAAAATAAAATAATCCTGAAGCACAGCTGCTTCAAACAATTCTATTTACTGATGCACTTTCAATTGTAGCATATCCCTGCTAAAGAATTTAGCAAGGATATGGTACAGCTTGTATTTTCCACATAGCAAAAGGTGAAAAGCCTAGATTTCAACCACTTTTTGCCTTTCTCCCTTTTCTACCCATCACCCAGTCAGCAAGAAATATTAAGTGTGTGTCCTTTAYATCACCCCATGCACTTAACTTTGGATTCAGAAAGCTTTAAGACATCCAAGAAAAATCTGCCTAGTTTTGCTTTGGAAGRGCATCAGTGAGAGTTATGATCAAGTCTACAGATTTGCCAGTTTTTCCAGGCCTTATTTAGACTTCTCTCTGATATTTTAAATGGAGTATTTCTTGCTATGAAAATTCACAAAACATTTGGGAGCATATGGTCTTTCAATAGTATGTTAAGGAAATGCAATTAAGCATCATTAACAGTGTCAGGGTAGATGTATGTGGACAGTTTATGGACATCACAAGGAGTCTGACAMATGAAAAGAGACAAAGATAGATGGTAAGAGTGGGAGTTTGGAGATATGTTCATATGGAGCCCATAGTTTGCAAAAATGTGTTAAATTGTAAGGTAATAAAAGTGTGAATTCTTGTAAMCTGGAAGTATTTCACATAAACTGTATGTGCCTCACTATTTGTTACAGCAGATTCAGCCAAAGGGAGGCTTTTTCCCAGTCATTCTAGCATTCTCAGACAAAGCTTTATAGCTACACTAAGTGCTAATTTCATATAAGGGAAGAAGCTACTTGAAATCACTTTTTGAATTTTTCCTCATTCAGCTACAATKAAAAGCTACTGAATAAGTAATCTATACTAGTAGACTCAGGAACTAGACAGATGCCTTTTTAATATGTAAAAAGATGCTTGATCTTTTATCTTTATGTTTTTGTATTGTCCTTGCAAGTATTGTCAAGGGCTGCTGGTATGCAACAAGGATATTCTAATAATAACTTATTTTTACTGCCAAAGTTATAAAAGCAGTAGGATGGACTTATAAAAATAATTTTGCACTTCAATTAAAATAGGCTGCTGGGATATTGCTTRCTCCATTTTCTAGACCCACTGAAGAGAAAAAGGCTTTCCAAATTAATATAGATGTGGAACACAGTATCTGAAAAAAAAACCCAAACAAAATAAAACCAACCCCAAAAAATCAATACTGTAGGAAAAAAAAAAGTAATAGATCTTTATTATTTTTAATTCCATATACCTAAAAAGAGGAACACACTATCTTATGAAAATAATGTTTTCAGAAGAACCGGTAGGAAATGTGAYGGAACAGTGCAGCCAGGCACTAAACACTTGAAGGTTTCTCTGCACAGTATTCATGATGAGTTTGGGCAGCCAACTCCCAAATGCRTTTCAGTGGTTGCTTCATTCCTTACTCAGTGCCACAGCTGTTTGATCTGCCCAGCATTTGCAAGACCTTTTCCTGTTCAGCTGAAAAGCTGCCTGAGACCCACCATGATTTAAAAGCAAGTCATATTAGCACACACATTTCAGAAGATGACAGGACTGGGTCTGAAAGTAAAAGCATTTGTAGCTTTTTAATTTCATAATATGAATTTATGGGAGAGAGTTTCTCATTACTTTGAGTAGTTAGAGAASTCACTCAAGAAATGAGAAACCAGATATTCCAGTTTCTGACAGTCATGAACCCATTCTGAACTTCTACTGCCAAATCTGATGTGAAACACAGAGAAGAGGGAAACAAGTGTCTATGGCATGTAAAGACCTCAACTAAGAAACCTATMTCATGTTTTAGGCTCCTGTGTCTATTTTAGTTTATTTATTCCATAATGAGTATATTGTATAACCACTTTAATGAATAATTAAAAGAATAAGAACAAGTGTGCAGGAGAACACTTCTATTGTCTTAACTGATGCTGACCTAGAAGGAAATGCTGTCATGCTGTTGTGATCTTTTTGTCCCGTGTCCTCTTCAGCAGACTTGGCTTCAGGGGCTTGTTCCAGCAGTGGGAATGAGGTCATGGTTATCCCAGCTCTTCCTGGGACTTCTTCCAGGCACATTTCCAGGCAGTAGACTCTCGGACTTTCAGCCACAGCCAGAGTGGGAAATAGGCAAATTTATCAGTGCTGATATTCCATCCAAATCCTTGTGTTCATTCACTGATAGGAGCTGTCATGTGCACAAGCAAACTAAACATCACTGGCAAAATATCTGGTGTGTTTCACCAAATATTCTAATCTCCTTATCTCCTTGATTGCCATAAAGTGTACTAATAGGTAAAGCAGTTCTAGTGATAAGAGGTGAGAAAGGCATGAGGAGTATTAAAAATCCTTAAAATATCTCAATATGGTGAAAAGCCTTTGSTGAAGTTGGGGTAATTCTCTTTTCACTTTCAAATATTCTCAGTTACTCAAAAACTCATTTAATAGTTGAACTTCTTGCCCACATTTATATTTACTCAAGGGTCTAGACCACTGCCCACTGCAATATGTCGTTAAAAATAAACTGCCTGGACTCTATGAAAACCTGCAGTGTGTTTGTCTGATCAAAAATTCTCCTTCTTTCATGGAAAAATTTTGCCTTTTGAATTGTGATGTTCTCTCAACAACAGAAAGATCCAAGTTGGTTGTCTCATCCTAACACAAAATTRAAAAAAAAAAAAGTCTCTACTAATTACATGGTGCAGTCTGTTACAGRGAGATAAAAATGTAAAGCAAAGGGAAAACAAGTGAGTCTTTAATGTGACTTGAGAGTCTGAAAAAGTAGTGACATCCCTGTCAGATTTGTGAAGGGAATTCTTTACTGAAAGTGATAACTAGTTGAATTAATAGCCATCCAGTATTGCCTGTTTAGACAACAGGAAAGAAAAAACAGGGGATTAGCAGGAGATAATTCCTCATGAATAATTKAACTGGCATATGAGAAGAAATATACAGATTTACAGTCCAGTCCTTTATTGCTTGATCCTTCAAATTTTTTACTGATTTCTGCCTGGCTAAGGATTGCAGAGATTAGGGGTTTTTTTTTCATTTTTTCTTCTTTCCAGACTTCTACCTCCTTTAGACTATTGAAGGTTGGCCTCTATGGTTTCCACTTTTTTTTTTTTCTTTTTTTAGACTCAGATTACCATTTTCTATTTCAAGACTCAATTAAGCTGAAACATGGAATGCACTACATTTCTTCAGTAGTTATGGGAATACTGTTGACAAAAATATTCACTCAGCTATCATTCAGTGTCAGAACACACTTTTTCTATTTAATTCCTTGGAAAGTGCCTTGGAACACCACAGTGATCGTTTCACCTAAATATACTGGAGATGGAGCAATCAGTTGGTCCTCAAGTCACCTTGCAGTGCCATTGCATTCTGTAAGCAGAGGAACAGGAACAAACAGCAAGAGCCATTATCCAGCTCTGTGCTTTAAAATGCACCTTAAGAAGCTGGTGCATTTTGTGGATTAACTTCCTGTGATAGCTGCTTTAAGGGAATAAAGATTTAGGGAATTATAGAAATTAAAATCATGCCTAAAAAAAAAGTAAACAAAAAACAAACTTTGGCCAACTTTTACCACCTAATTAATTCGAGTTTCTGCAACTTTAAAGCTATCAYTGTAAAAAAAGAAACTAATTTTCAAAAAATAAAATAAGGCTAGATAATGGCAGTAGATTATAAAATTAAATAGTACATATTTGATTTAAAAATAAGCATTACATTAAAGGCAACTGGACATTTGAAGTCCTGAACACAAAMTTTATGTTGCAAAAAAATAGCTATRARTGAAGTAAAACATATTCCAAAGAAGGTAAGAAGGTTTACATTTAGCTTAGGCACTGCTTCTAGGTCACAGGCAGGCTAGTTCACAATGTCTAAAGAGAATTAGTATGGAGACAAAGTAGTKGTTCAAGTATGCTGCAACACAAATCCTATGCTTCATTTTGGCACATAATCTAACATGTATTGTGGAATTCACTGTGACACAAAACAATCAAGGAATTTGGATTCTAAGCTAATGTGAGGGGAAAAGAGGTTTTGTTGTTTGGATTTTTCATTCTATTTACCAGTCAAAAAACAAGTCATAGCATTTCTCCATGTGACCCCTGGTAGCAAACAAAATATTTTTTTGCTTTCACATAAGTGCAGTGTAGAAGATATTCTCTGTGCTTTTACAATAATTCAGTAGTAAATTAACGGCCTGCATTCTCACTCAGTAGCTGCAGCAAGAACTTCAAAGGCCTTAGTGAGAGACAGGAAATAACARAGTGAGAAAGGAGTACTGACCCAGTGGTTTTGCAGAAACTGGGAGAAAGCAGAAAAGAGGAAAGACATAATAATCAGCTTTTACCAGCAAATTAATTTCATTTCCTCTTTTAATATGAAGACACAATGCAATCCTTGCATATTCAGTTTGTGTTTAGAGACGTTACTATTTATTGTCTGGTAAAATTGTATTTATCCTTACATGCTTTCACTCGCAGTTCCATTCTCACTTGTGTCAATTCTTCTGCTTGGGATTTGTTTGATTGGATTTTTCTTGTTTTTGGGGGTGAGGTTTGTTTGGTGTTGGTGTTCTTGGTTTTTCCTTGTTGTTTTGTTTGTTTTTTTAACTTTTTTTAGAAGATATGTTTTGTTTTGTTCAATTTTGCTTTGTTTATAATGTTTTTTCTTTTGCATGGATGTGGATTTATGTTTTTTGGGTTTTTTACCAGYGTCTCAGTCATTTGGTTAGCAAAAGGAAAAGGCACTTGTTCTTCTCAGCCTACAATTTAAAGCCTTCTCGTGATATAACTGCAAACCTCGAGGGAAAACAAACAAMAAAAAAAAGCATGTATAAAAAAGWGGGTACCTTATTTAGATAATCTGTCACATCAAATTCATCCTTTTCTCCTCAGCTCCACAGTATATCCCCAAAACACARCACCACAAAACACGTCACCTCCTTTTCCTCTGGACTCACACATGTCCATTAATTTCCTTTCTGATGATGATTTTCTCATTCAGGACAGGTGGCAGAGCAACCAGGCTGCCAGTCCAACTCTGACTTTCCTTCTGAGTGTTACTCAGGGCRTCTTTCTTCCTTTGTTGAAATTATCTGTTTATCCAAATCATCTGATATACATCCTCAAGGTTAGRCCCTATTGTTCCCAGTTACAGCAGCTCAGTCACACAAAGTCGTTTCACCTCCTCTATACTGCTGATTCTTTATCACTGACACCAGTGGTCAAAATGGAGCTTCATCGCTCACAGGGCAAGAAGCAGAGAAACAGCTCCCCCAAATGGTGCTAGAAACCTGAAGGATCCAGCTCACACACTCGGACACCCATTCTTATCCCTCTGCAAACATGGAGACTAGAAATACAACCTCATCTTTCAAGGTCTAATATTCTCCACGGTTATGGACTTAAATTAACAATTAATGTTCATAATGAAATGCAGAGCTCATACTGTGTGTTCTTTCTAAGTAAGGAAACTGTTAGAGAGTTTCCTGCTTTTTCAGATGTGTTCATATTGAGCCAGGGGAGAGCATGAGAAATACAAGCTGTATCTATGATTAAAAATATGCAGGAACTTCAGTGGGACAAAAATATTTCCCAGAGGAAAAAACCTGCATTGCTGCTAATCTCACTATTGTAYGGTGGTCAGAACAGTTTTCTGCAAAGAGACTATGGAGCACATATGAAATCCCAGAACATCTTATGCCCCATGGAGGCACTGTGCTAAGAAACAGTAAAGTACTTTGGACGTCCTTGTGAACTGGTAGCTACCTCCTTTTTTTAATTGTGTAATTACTAGATTTCTTCTTTCTTTAAAGGGATAAAATGGATTAAATTCTAATAGTAAAGACAGTTCTGTATCTTGCAATATTCACTTCTTGGAGGGAACTGTTTTAATGCTGCATGAGAAAATGGTTCTTGAGAAAAAGATGCATATGAGTGTTTCAACCTCATATTACACTCTAATGTGTTGTGCAATCTGTGTGGCTTGCATGTTTAAAAGATCAAGAGATTTTGCTTTAAAGGCTTAACAAAGCTCTTTTTCAAGGCTAAAGATTGCATGTTTCATGACTCCTTGCTCTATTATTTAAAGCTTTCTTAGATGAAAGTAAAGCTGTTAGGCCAATAAATGTGGAAAGCCTGTTTGGACCCATATTGTGTTTCTTTCTTTGTTCTTTTGTTCATTGTCAGTAGTAGAAAATAGCTAATAGCCTTGAACTCTTCAACCTCTGAAGGATGAAACTATGATTCGTGTAACTACTCAGCACCTGAGTCATACTTCTTTTCTTTGCTACCAAGGGCAGTCATTACAGCTCCTCCCCATCTCTTTCTCTCTTTGCTGTATCTTTGTTAAACTGTCAAGGATGTTTCAAAGCAATATAGTTCTCCTTTTTTCTAACTTCAAAGTTTGTCCATAGATTGATAACAGACTTCTT
Source organism: Alauda arvensis (assembly GCA_902810485.1). Taxonomy (NCBI): domain Eukaryota; kingdom Metazoa; phylum Chordata; class Aves; order Passeriformes; family Alaudidae; genus Alauda; species Alauda arvensis. Next base: position 172,922 of record CADDXX010000841.1, read on the forward strand.
ATTGATCTCTTCTGCACCAACACAATTCCTGCTTCTTTGTAAATACAACACAAGAGAATAGAGTACAGTGACAGTTAACCAATATATACTTCTTTCATCCTTTTAATCACGACTGGGCAAGAGAAGTTTGCTTTTTAACTCAAAAATTTAAAGCAGAAGAATAACATCTTCAAATGTGTCAAGCATTAAAATCTTTTTCCAGATATCAAATGACATAGATGATTTCTCAGTTATGGTAACTGCAATATCTCTTTCCCTTCCRTTCCTCATGCTGTTCTAGGGCCCTAATCAAAAGTAATTGATTTTTGTGCTTTTGAGGTGAGTTTGAGACATCAAGAGGAGTGATGTCTCCTGTGCCAGCAGGTGATTCTGCCCCTCTGCTTTGCCCTTGTGAGACCTCATCTGGAGYGCYGTGTCCAGGTCTGGGGTYCTCAGCAGAAGGTAAATGTGCTAGGGCAGGTSCAGGGGAGGGCACAGAGATGTTCAGAGGGCTGGGGCACATCTCCCCTGRTGACAGACTGAGAGAATTTGGGTTGTTTTGCCTAGCAAAATGCTCCCCAAGTTTTGGGGAGACTTTGCAGCCATCAAGTATCATAAGGGAACATATAAAAGGTACTTTTTATATGGGATGATAGTGGCTTAACAATGGTTTTAAAATAAAATTGGGGAGATTTATATTAGATATGAAGAAAAGAATTCTTTACTCAGAGTGTAGTGGGGCACTGGAACAGKTTGTACAGAGAAGTTGTGGATGCCTCAYCCCTTGAAGTTTTTGAGGCCAGTTTAGATGGGGTCCCGAGCAACCTGAGGCAGAGGGATTGGAAYTAGATGATGTTGAAGATCCCTTCCARCCCAAATAATTCTATGATTCTTTATAAGGTAAGGCTGTCTGAATGGGTGCTTGACTTTGGATGTAGAAGAAAGACACAGAATTGTATTAAAGATGGCATTACCATGCCTTGCTTTTAAGCACTCATGTTCAAGAGAATAATTTAAAGGTGACATGGATGCACAAGTGATTTGCAGAATGTGTCAGATAAATTAGYCACCTGAGAATAGAATTCAAAAGATCTATTAGATAAGCCAGGTAACACTCATCTTCAAAGACAGCATCTGCAATGCACTGCTGGGCATCAGAGCTGGARGCTTGCAGTTTTCTCTGGTTTGGTCTCTGACAGCCCCTTCTGTTTTTGTCTGTGTCTCAAATCCCATTTAATTTGCACTGTAGACACAAGGGCCAACAGAAKGGATTAAGAATATCTTGCCCTTCCCCCTGAGTGCAGCTGTGCCGATGACTTAATAGAGCACTTTTCTGATTCACCATCAGTCGTGAGCATTTTCAAATTTTGACACTTGCTTCCTAAATTTTCCAAACACTAGATTATTGTAGAAAAGAACACCTCATTCTGATACATATTTGGTGCTCATGTTTRCGTTCATTGACCGGCAAGATTTAATCTTGGCTGTCAGAGCAGCCTGTATTACTCTGTCTGTTGTCGGATCTTTATCAGGTTGAGATGACATCGTATTACAATTTAGTGTTATTTTTAGAGGGATCAATTTCAGAGTTACTGCATTCCCAAAGTGATGTTGTTCTCTCCTGTCTAGCCTTGATCAAGCGACAGTAGGATTCATATGCATCRTTCTCTTGTTTGAGTTTGCACAAATACAAGCTTTTAAGGATCGTAATCTTGACATTTTTAAAATGTACTCTATTAGTATTGAGGACTATTGTTTCCAAAAAGATTATTTTCTTAATAAGGAAGTTCAAACAGAGGTTGACACATTTTGTTTGCTGTCTGGGCAGAGGAAGCCTTCATGTCTCTAAGGCGATGGATGTCAGCCATTCTGAAATTACTCACTGATAGTCTATAAACCTTTAGAACCTTTTTGTGAACTACTGTCCTGATAAACCTATTACTTCATTAGACTCTTGAGAGACAGGACTAGCAGGTTTTAATCTAAATGTAATCCAGAAGGCATTAACTTTCAAGTAAATGCATCAAATTCTGAAATTCCAGTGTCCAGAAGATCYTGCCTGTGTTCCAGTATTTCCCACACATGCTATAAAGCAGTGTGGATAAAGTTGCAGAATAAACRTGGATTTATACCCCACAGTCAAGTATTACAAAAACTATAAAAAGGCAGAAGGCAGTCCGAGGTATGCACAATAAAAYTCACATTGCTCACTGTGATCTCATGACAAATGATTCAGTGCTAAGAAAGGGGCTGGTCAAGGCCATAAAACATCAAAAAGGTAGAAAGCACTGAGATGGACGTGTATGAATTACATTGATTCATGAATGCTAAGTTGCCCTTGGGCAGTGCTACCTCATGCAGCCAGCACTTATGCAGCTAATTAACTTTATGAAGGCAATTATTTTCAGAAGGATGARCTGTTCTTGAACAATTCCTCCAGTACTGGATATGCAAGGCTTTTCTTCAGACCCTGACATAAAGTTCCTCATTTATGATTTTTCAGTTCTTCAATAAATAATTATTTATATACTTGTAACATAAAATATATGTACATATGAGTTTTTGGTTTGTGGTGAGGTAAGAATATTTTCATTCCAATCTGAGTTGTCTTAAAATTTAAATTAGGGGTTTCAAAATATTTCACAGCTTAGTTTCTAAGAAATAATATCTAAGAAATTGAGGCGATCACAGCAGCAGTGATTCAGTGCCCTAATCAGCAGATTAAAGAGCCACATTCCTTTCCTCTCTTTTTTTCCTCTCTTTTTGCATTTTTCTTTTGTCTTCTCTCCCCTTATTTTTTCAAACAACTTACAATTATTTATTGGACTATGGAGCAGTTTTATCAGAGGGGAAGAAAAGTATTCTGTCACAGAGGTTATTGTCTGGTGAAAACACTGAAGGAATTGCTTTGAGTGGAGAGGACACTTGAGTCACTGATCCTGATATCCCTCTTGAGCTATTGAGTGATGTAGCCAAAAAGTGATTATTCAGGATGAAAATCCACAACCTCCAAAGGAATATCTGRGATGTTTGTAATGAGGCTGCTCTGAGGAAATTTATCAGAAAAGTCCATGGAASTTATGGAAAATAATGCCTGACTTTTGATGATTTCTTGCTTTGGGATCAGCTGTGTTCTGAGTGATTCATTACTCTCAAGCCTTGGTCACTTTTCTGTGTAAACAGTTTTTAGCAAAGATAAATATGGCAAAAATATTCCTGTCATCACTAAGGGAGGAAGCCAAAGGATCCATAAAAGCRTTCTTCATAGAAAATATGGAAATATGAAACTGGTAACCTGCTAGCATCCACCACACCAGTTTTGAAGAAGGAAGTTTATTGGCATCTCACAGCATTTATCTTTCTATACCTCTTCTTCTGCTGAAAAATTAATTCATCTTCTCTGATTAGAAATTAATTTCTAGAATCTCCTTGAAACCTTCTCTTCTTATTATTGATTATTAATTAATCTGTGAAATTTCAGGCAAGTAAGAACAGTCTTTCTGCATAATGTCATTAGTCAACATGCCTCAGTTATATTTTTTTGCATACTGTCTGAAGCTCTGGAATATCATTGTATGGTGATTCATAAATTTACCTAAGCAGCTATAGTTGGAAGCAATCAATCCTGGGACTTAGCACTGCATAYAATAAAACCTGAACAACTTTCATTCTTTCTATATAGGCAATGAAAAGCATAAATTTGTTATAAATGTGAAATATTTATAAGTCAGAAGAAAACTGGAAGCTCATCTAATTGCTCTGGCTAACAGATATAGTGTATATGATTTTCAGTGTACTGTAGAAATATCCTTATTCTTAAAAAGCTAAATACTGCTAAGGATTATTCTAGTAATAAAGATGGGCAGTAGTTTTCTATATCCTGTCTTCAGCACACTGGTGCAAAAGAACTGGAAATGCATTATGCATCACTAAGAGAAGATGAAAAGAACAAACTGCTGCATAGCTATTTCAGCAGGGCTATAATTTTTAAGTCAGTGCATTCTTCCCTAGAAATGCCTACTCGGAAATTTGCCATTAAACCTCTGTATATTGACTCATTTCCAACCAGAAACCAAAATTACTCCAGAGTTTCCTAACTTTAACCAGCAGCAGCAGAGTGAAAAAGATAATTTGGCAAGAAACTAATTGCTGTATTTATGCTCAGTGAACCATTGTTCTGTATGAAAAGGATGTAAATTGAATATCTAGTCTGATCTMCACTCTCTGTCAACAAATTTGTTTRCTAACCAGCTATAAAATACTTCAGATCTTCTTGAACATCAGATCCACTAAAATGCTGCATGTGTTCTTACAGTGCTTAAAGCCAAATCATGAAAGCTTTGACTGAACAGCACTGTTAGAAAATGTCCCTAACTTCTCYCCCTCCTGCTGCTGAGGTCCCGGCTAGTGTGTGTGTGTGTGTGGGTCCTGCCTTCTTCTTCCTCTCGGGGAATGGCCGGCGGTCCCGTGGGTGCGTGTGAGCCTGCAGGAAGGAGGGAAGGGGGAGATTCTAACATAAATAGGGTTTCTCCGAGGTAAGGATGAGGGACACTGGCTTCCAGACAGCAAGCAGTTTATTGGGCTGCTGTCCCCAAAAGCGAGGAGTACAGCGTGGGAAGCATTCTTAAAACCTTGGTCCTGGCCGTGGATAACTTGGAACTGTCCAATCAAATACAGAGGAATCCGAGAGTGACAGCGCAGCAGCAACCAATAGCTTTTGGGCTTTCATGCATATTCATCTCTTCATTAAAAATTTCCTGCTCTCCCAGGTAGACAAAGGCCCATGCTTCTGGTTAGCCACACAGCACAATACACAGATGAATCTGATTCCATATTTCTGTTTTTAGTAAACACAATGTTTACTAAAGGTTCATGTGAGTGCATGGAAAAACACAAGAAAAAATAATTACCCACGCTTGACAACAAAGTGCAGAGAACAGCCAGATAAAGAGGCTCTTCTTTTTTAGTGAAGTGATGAAGAGATGGCTCATCAGTATATTTCTACTCAATTTTTGTTTCCCCTCATCTCCTTCAGGTACATAGTATCAGATGAAAAATTGCATAAGAAAATTCTTGTCTCAAGTTTCAGACAGTGCTACTCGCATCTGAGTTTAAATAGTCTGATTAAACACTGTTTGTCCATTTTTTGCAAAACTGCCTGAGATTTCACAACTCCATTTGGAATTTTTTGGTGTGTCCTGTGCTAGTGAACTGATCTCATTTTCATATAAGCCTGAGAGTTTTCATGGGAGGCCCAAAACCAATGTTTTCAACCCTGTGAATGGTAGACAATTGACACAAGAAATGCACATTTCAGAAACTGGCTGTTGTCTATGCTAGAAGAATGCTTAATTTCACAGGGTAGAGGTGCAGAAATCTCTCTTCCAAAATGTCAGCAGGACAACAGGATCCTTTTTGGTAGATTTTCATTCCTGTATCTAGTGATGACCCTTTGTTGTTTAAATTACCCTATCAAAAATGTATAATTAATTAAATAATTATTCTGGCAATATTCCCGTGTATGTAAAAAATTAAAATGCTGAATTTCATTAAGCAAATTACAGTGCCCTGTTTGTAGYAGTAGCTTAAATAAAGTATTGTGACTGGACATTTATGTTTTTTCAACAGGCAATCTTATGTCCTCTAAAAAAGGGAAAAACTGGGCTAAACAATGACATAAAAAGCTATGTAAAGGAATACCCAATTATATTTAATCTAAAGATGAGGAAATGCTTTGTGATAACAACATTGTCTACCTTTTCTTGGTGAAATTCCATACATGCTAGTTTACAAAGGGTTTTCTCTTTCRGGATTTCCTCAATAGAAATGCAGTCTGGWATTATCTCCAGCAGTAGTTCCCTGAAGAAATRAGTGTGCAGGGAAGGTGGTAAATCACTCCAAGTTCTCGCAATGTTACCTTCCTGCATAATTCTAAAGGATTTAAAAATGGCTCAGGTTTTACAGTCATAGATACTGCAGGACAGGGAGGAAATGTTATGAATTGCCTCAGGGAATTATTTTTACTTGTAAGAGAACATAGAAGTCCTCACTGAAGGGAGGTGGATTTCTGATGGCTAAGTCCAAGCATGCTCAACAAAGTGTTGTTTTCCTTTGTCCACTTTTGTGGCAGACTGCCTCCGTCCCAAGAGGCGGAGATGTGGGGTGCAGTCCTGTCAGTTTGGACCCCTAAGTTCCCTTTTCTTAGTTAGCCCACCCTTTTGCAGTCCATGCTCCTCTTGTAATTGGACCTTGACCCTAAACTCCGCCCTGGATGTACCCTATAAAACCTGCCATCCCACTCTTGTTAGCGTTCTTGTCCCTACGTTGTATCTGAGTGTTGCTGAAAGTTTATGTTTCTGCAAGGCTTTGGTGTATAATTTTTGTTCGTGTTAATAAACGGACTCTCGGATCTTCTGGACAAGACCCTGTCTTGTTCCTTTTTCCGATGTTGGCCATAGGTGACTGTCCAAAGCGCCAAAACCCCGGGGGAGTCCCCAGCTTGTCGCGGCACCAGCGCGCAGCGGGCAGCGACACACTTTAGCTCAGAAATTAGACTGTTCATACAGGACATMGTAAATCTCAGTCACAAAGGCCTAATGGAAATCTGTCCTAGACTTTAGTCCCAYAAAGGGGTTTACCCTTCCTGCCCAGTCACTCCAGGGATCCCCATCCTTAGCTATGTACCCAGGACCCCAGCCCAGCCTGGGGCCATCAGTGATGCTGTAGGAATGCTTGGGTGCTGCTCCAACTCCCTGAACAGGGTGCTCTCTGTAAGAAGCTGTTCTTTGCAGGGATYCTGGGACATGCATCATAGCTTGCTCAGCCCTACCTGCAACCCTCTCCCTGTGGCAGACCTTGGATGAACATTGCAGGCTGATCTCCAGCCTGATCAGGACCATCCTTGCCCTCTGTGTCCAGACCTTGTGGAGGTGGAGAGCATGGCCATCATCACCTCACTTTACCTTGAAACAATGAAACCTAAATGTTATTCTATGGCTTTCCCCACCCCCCAGGAGCCATGTGCTGGATTTGTTTGTGTGGATTTATCAATCTGCAGCACCAACTACTGAAACTGTAGCTCTGCAAAATGAACTTAAGTTTCATCAGACCAAAGAACCTACTGATGAGGAGATATCTGAGCTCCAGCCTTCACTCTTAAGATCTTTCTTGTGTTTTATAAGAAATAGTCCAGAATAAAATAGATGAACTGTCTTTTATGGATCTCTTGATATTGGCAACTTCCTCCGTTTCACAGGAAATTTTTAAGAAACATATTCTCACTTTCTTATTTTTCCTTGTCCTTTGCTTTCCCTTTATCMCAGATAATATTTTCTATAYKGAATCAACAAGATGAGAGACACTYCCTGCTGTTGTAAATAAACTATCTTGTTGATTATTGCATTTGCCAAGGAGATAAGAGATGAGAGTTTGTATTCCCTGAGACAGAAACTGGCACTGACCCTAGGTCTCTCCTGTTCTGGGGAAATGAGTTAGCCAGTGAGGTATTTTATAAAAAGAAGAAAGCAATRCAGCATCATCACTGACAGTGCTTTAAAGAAGGTCATCCTACTTTGTTTCTGTGAAACAATTAGTTCTAAAACTAAGAACGACTGTGGATTTATTTCGCAGCTGGCTCCATAGTCTATGAAAACGCCATCGCTGAACCTTTCCCTTTGATTGGAGCAGTATGATGCTCCAATATTAGAGCACAGTAAAGAAAGAAATGAAAAAAAAAGAAAAGAAAAAAGACTAAAGTTTAAGCTAAAATCTTTTCCTGCAATCATAACCATTTTAGAGTCTCTAGCCTTTTACATCCAGTTTTTCGAAAGGTAAGAAAAGTTGAGAGGCATGGTTGGGAAGGCAWGGTTGGCAAGGCACAGGCTATTTTATTAGTTACTCTTAGCTACTAAAAAGTACTATTAGYAACTAGAAAGGCCAGGGATTAGTCTGTGGCCCTGAGGGTAAATGGAAGGGTACGGTTCACATTCATATATTTTTCCTCTCTTTCTTACCAGAATGGGTTGAGCTTGTTCATACTTCCCTGTTAACCCAGTTGCTGATTTGTGATMTATCATTTGAACTTGTGCTTGGGTTTGSCTAGGAAACAGTTCTCTTGTGAAAAAATTTCACTAAATCCTATTGTAACAGATATAGTCATTGACCAGTGTGGAGGCCTTGCTCAATTTTAGAACTAGCCATTKAGAATATACATAAACAATACAATCTGTAAGAAATAAGATTAAAATAATAAATGTAATAATTAAATAGAAAAGTTTGCTTCTGAGAGAGACATATGGAATCATATTGTAACAAAGTTCCTGATTTTCTTGAACAACACACAATTTCACCTGTCAGAAGTGGGATTTAAGACATTACCTTATTCTTTAGATTTCTCTGTTAATAGTTCTATAATGTTTTTTTCCTTTCCAAATGATTTTGAGAGCAAAAAATGAATATAGTTTGCATGTGGATTAAGGAATCTCTTATCATCTTAATTTAAGCTTCAACAGCCCAACAAAAACACAACAAACACTAATATTTCTAATCTAAAGTTTCTTAAAACTTTCATTTCAGGAAATTTACAATTCTTGTACAAAAATAATTGCTTATGTTTTGTGTTCACACTTTGTGTTCACACTTTGTGTTCACACTTTTACTATCCCTCTCTGTCTGTGGTAAGGATGATGGAGTTAGTCTTCAAGAAAAATTAGAAGAATGAATGATAAGAGGGCTCAGGGATGAACCACCAGGTTCCTTTATTCTTTTCCACAAGTTCCCTGACCTTGATGGTGGAGATATTTTTTACACCTGTTCATTCATGGATCTGGAGTTATTTTCATGTGTTATTAAAAAGACTTATTGACCTTTCTTTCTTTCCTTTTAAGCCCACATGTTAATTATTCAGCAATTCCTTGCTTTTTTTAGATTTATATCGTGTATAGTTAGACCATTACAGAATCAGCATTAAACTACATCAAAATAAGTCACTGYAGAAAAAGTGTAAAACTACAGGAAAAAGCCCTCCTGAGCCTTGCCTTACACTTCTGTGCCTTGAAATCACAGATGAAACCAGCCCACAATTGCACATGACAATTATCAGGAAGTCCCAAGGCCAAAGTTAAATCATTGTGAAGCCTGTAGCCTACAGCTAAGAACATTAAATTGACTGAGAGAAGTGGCCTTTGACTTAGCAGATAAATAAAATTTTTAACTCCTTGCTCACTACAAATAGYGAGAAGGAATGTAACTCAGAATTGCAGCCAGCAGAAATTTGGGGGCTAAATATTAGGTATACAACACTCACATACAATTTTGTGTCTGCCTGTCACTTAGGGGCTTTAAAAGTTTAGAATTTTATTCACGTTTATAAATAAGTTCACAACTTATGCATGGAAGAAGATACAGGTGGTGTCACACTGGATGTTTTTTGAGCTTTTTCCTGTTCTTTGTTTGGGTAATTTTTGGAGGTATTTTTTATTTGATGGACTTTTTTCCATCACAAGGCACAGCACTGAAGGAAAAAAATTAAAAAGAAAAAAAACAATACACAGGGGTAAGTTTATGTGTCAGATATCATTGAAATTAGTAGTCCTGATTCTGYATCAAATTGCAGAGAGCCACACATTTATTCACTGGAACTTCTCTCTAAGAAATTAAAACCATAGGATAATTTGTTTTATGGGAAAATTATTATGCATTCAGTGGTACATAATGCAAATAAAATTTTCAGATCATTAATTATGATTAATTAGCATCCTTGATCAATGTTTATGCTGTCTCTTTTTGACTGCCTTTCCTAAATTCCCCTTTATATTGCACTGAGTATTGACTGTGMACAGATTATATAGTTAAGTCCAATAGTTTCAATATCTTTTAGCTGTTACAAACTGTGAGACAAAATAACAAAGCTGATCAAATAATAGTCTCATATGCCCACATTCACCTCTTCCCTAMTTCTAAATCAACMATATCAGTACTGTGACTTCAGAGAACCAACTCATTTTCCATTACTCCTTTGTTTGCAGCTGCTAAATASTTTTTTGGTCCTTTTAAACAAAAACTTGGTTAATTTCAGTATTATCAGCACTATTTTTCAGTTTATATAATGAATGYTTTCTTCACAGAGACACAGTAAAGTACTCAYRAGTGGGGWAGAAATGAGTTTTGTGTTTGGAATKCAATTCTATAATACAGCCTCTTTACTAGAATGTGATACATACTAAATGTTCCAAAAACCCCACCTTAAAATTCTGCATATTTAGTCATTTAGATTTTTTTTAAGGTTGTCCAAAGTCTGAGATTTGAACACCATACTGCATAAAAAATCTTTAATTATTTTATAACTATAATATATAATTTATAAACTGTTATAATAATTGGCTGCAGACCCAAAACAGTCAATATCAGCAACAAACTACATACCCTATCCGCAACCCTGGTGTTGATGTCTAAGGCCTTGCATCAAAACTTCATGAAAACTCATATTAAAACCTGGAGCTGTATAATTTCCAAATAATTCTGCAACTCTCCTTACAGCACAATAAGRCAGCATTTTTACAAGAGAACTGATGACATTGTTGCATAAGAGGAGCTTTAGACAGTCCAAATAAAAATAGAGGATTGAATGCTAGAAAGAGTATCCTGGCTGAAGARTTAAAAACATACTGCCTAAACTTTCATTAAAATGTAATGACAAGCAAGAACCCATCCTTTGATGATAAGCAATAGTCTGCCTACATTTAAAGAATTAAATTTTTTTTTTCTCATTTATTCAAATAACTTAAAGGTACAGTTATTTGTATGGCTGCTATCCCTTTATAAATATGTGAATTTGACCTCAATATTTGGAGTCTTCTTAGTACAATTGTAAAGTAAATATGGCAAAACTGAAAGTTACATGCATGTTTCCTCATTTCCAAAAACTCCCAATCTCCACCTTTATAACAGCCATACTTTTATAGCATCACAGATTTTCTTCTTATCTGAACTTTTCCTATAAATGTGATCCCTTTCATATGCACTGTCTGAGACAAAGACATGAAAAATTCCAAATAGATAACTTAGTCAAAGTTCTTTATTCTAGCAGAGATTAAGTGTAAAAAGTGTGATTCCTGATTAAAAACATGCAGATGATAAGTTTAATCAATGCTCACAGGTGAAAGCAATATACCATCGGAGAGTAAAAATTCTGTAGAAGAGTAGCAACAGAAGGTGGCTCAGTGGTCGCATTTGCACAGGTGGCTTTAAAATATGTTCTGTGTCAACTATCTAAAACCTCAACCTGCTTTCATTGAAGCTGATGGCAAAATTCCCATTGAATTCAGTGGGGGCAAGAACAAAGTTCTTATTATGCCTTCAGAGAAATTAATCTCCTCTTCAGTTCTCATGTAGTATACCTATGCAGCCTATAGTTAGAAAATGTCATATAATTAGTGTTTAAGAAAAACACTTGCAAAAATAGACACTGACTGAACATCTGATAAAATTAAAAATATTGATAGTCCATGTTTTCTTTGAGCTGTTATGTTTCACAAACTGCTATTGACTATATAAATCATGTTAGTTTAGGAAGTATTTTTCCAATTATTTACATTAGGCAAATGTATTTTATGTTGAATAATGCAACAAATTTTATTTGGGATTTCTAAGAAAATAGAAGACACACTATTAAAAGAGAAGACACACTATTAGACAGAATTAGAGAAGCAGAATAARTTATAAACTGTAAATGGAAAATTAAGATTGTATCAATATTTTCAGAGCTCAGCCCTAACTCTCAGTTTGTCCAATCATCCCAGTAAATAAAAATTTTTAGCAACATGTACTAAAATATATTATATCTGTAGTTACCCTTGTGTCATTTTTTGCAGTATAATTCCAATGGGATTTGGCACAATTCAATTGTTTTAAGTATTAATAATTAATATTTCTTTTTCTGTCATTTCACTAGGCATTCAGATCGTTGGTCTTGCACTCTTCGTGTGCTCTGCCATATCAGCTATTGTGGTTGATACCAAAGGGACTATCCTTCCTTTTCTATAAAGTTCATAGCTTTAATAATGCATCCTTTTATAGTTTTTGTTGCCAAACACTGCCAATAACAATGAGACTTAAGCTACAAGTGGGTTGTAAGTATGTGTTCTTTAGCAATAATTGTGGGGCAGCAGGGTTTCAGGTCTCTGCACACAAGTATGTATAAATAATTAATTCTTTGTGTTGGGACTGGAACATTCCAGTCAGTCACCTGCATAAATTAATTAATGGACAGGCTTGAGACAATGGATCAACTTGMAACCAGGTGACTGACTGATGGAACCTTCATAAAACCAGTTTTGACTAATAGTTACAGAAGCCCTTCAGATTGAAACTTTGRGCAGTTTGGCATCTCCTTCTCTAGYTGAGTTTGGATGTCTGTGTTGATTACCATTCCATGTGGAGTCTTCAAAGAACTCAATTAGGTCATTCCTGCTACAGACATGGCTGAATTGTGTGTAGGTGAGACACTTGTAGACAACAGAAACTCTTCCTGCAGTAATAGTGACATAGGACAGTTTTTCTACATAGAAGTTTAGGAGATGTTTTGTKTGCATATTAAATGTGCCAACAGTGATGAATTGTGATGGTTAGCAAGAGATGACTGGAGCTCTGATTCTCTGTGCAAGTATTACATCACAACCAGATTCCAATAAATTAGGTTTTTCTTGCTTTTTACCCACCAGTGAGAATCAGAGTACAACAACATTGTTAATGAGTTAGTAACATAACTAACAAGCACCTAATGACATTRAAATTCTTTCAATGGTCTGAATCTRMAGAAGACATAGTTTYCCTAGGTGCTAGCTTTTCTCTAAGTRCCATGCCATACCTGTCTGTCTCATGTTGCCTCAATTTGTAATCTGTCCCAAAGAGCACTGATTTTGTTTCAGCAACTTTTTGTATAAAGCCCTAATGTTCTTTTTGCAGATCTGAATTGTTCTCTAGCTTCCATTGACTGTAGTGTCTACATGCAGAGATCAACATTTAAATCTGTTGACATCCACTTCTCATGTCCAGTCAGTTGWATTGCTTTTGTACATTACACAAACCTTGTTTTGATATCCATTGGCTGGAGCAGGAGCTTATACACCTATATTTAGACACCTCAGTATCTTGACTCCCATCCCCAATGTCTAGTACCAAATGACTTCAAATCTGCATAGAAAAAGTGTTTAATACCTGCTGGGAGTTCAACATAATAGTGGGAAAATAATGATGTAGGGAATCAGCTATTGAAAGCTGAAATGAAATAGGTACTAAAAATAATGTTACACTTTTAACACTAAGGGCAGCTTTCTATTTTAGGACCTTATTCTGGCAGGTCTTTAAGAAGAATCAAACATCTTTCTTGAAGAAAAAAAATTCTCTTCAACTGTCTTGCTTCCAACAGTTGTGTTTTTTCTTCCTTCATATTTTCTGACAAATCTAAGTTAATTAAGAATCTAAAACTTTTTATTATTGCTATTTTGATGAGGATACAGCAAATGTTTTCTTATCAATTACAAGGGAAAATAGTATAGTCAATCAGGATAATGATTTTGCATATTGTTCAAACATATTCCTTATTAGATTTTTGAGGCAGAAGACTGTAGTTTAATATCTAATGATTATTCTTATGTCAATCTGAGCAACAATAAATAGAGTATGATTAACTTTATGATTGAGAGTTGTGTCTGTTTCTTTTCCTCAGATGTTTTTGCTAMGTTATCTCTCTGGCTGAAGTGCTGGTACAAATTGCTGTACAGATTTATCACATCTTTAAAATCTTGTACTTAATGATTAAATGCCAGAATTTTTATACAGCAGTAAGTAATATGAACAAGAATATTCTGACTGCAGTTGACATTTTTAAAGGTTTTTCTTTCTTTTGGACCTGTCTAATCTTCCACATCTGTWCTTTTAATAGTACCCATGTATTGTGTTTTAACAATTCCTGGGTGTAYTCAAGGTCCATGAGCAGATTTTTCAGCAACCWTTGGGGAACACTGAATTCATTGCAATTCGGCCTGTGAATGGAAGCTCCTGAAAATACATGTTGGACAAGAGTTATTCTGTTATCAGGTTCTTTTCAATGATAGGCCTGAAATGTTCTTAAGTACTTTAAAGTGAGACATTCGTAAACTTCCTAGGTTGATGTAGCCCAGTATAGAACACTCTTTGCAACCATGAAACTTGAGACAGCTAAGAGTTCAGTATAACTAAGTTTGGCAAAAAAAAAATCCTTAAATGCCTCCAGTTGGTCATTAGCACAGCTGTCCAGAATGATTGGATGAGAAAAAGGTAGCATTTGGCACCTGCTGACTGCCTGTTTAGACCTAGAACCTGTACAAAGCAATATCCATCAGGGGAGAATTTTCTGCATCATTTTAAAATCATGAGGACATTGTGTCTCTCACATTTCAAAATAGTCTAGTTGGAGATGGATTAAGAAAGCAGTGTGAATCACTTATTTGTCCTGTGGCTGCTTTATCATTGTGTAGAAAATAATCAAGATCCAGAGCATATGAAGGAAAAAAAAATTGAGGGGACATATCAACTGGCTTGTGATGGCTAGGCTCTCGACTCCTACTTCAGGAATGTTTATGTATTTCATAAATTAAAGACACCATTTTTATTAAATATAATTCCATAAGTGAAGCAGAATTGTAAAAGAAGAGGACAACAAGGATTGCTTATGAGACTTTCTTTTGTTTTCAACTATTTTTAAAGTCTTTATACATCTTTTCATTTCTTTTAAATCATATTTTTGAACTTTCTTTTAAATACACAAGGAAACTTCCAGCAGATGATGTGCAAGGAGCATTTCTTCTTTTTTCTAGATCATAAATCTGAGAAAGGAAGAGGAAGATAATAATTTCTTTCACTTTTGATGTAAAAAARCCATASAGTATCTTCTCCAAATATTTACTGATCTGTTCTGCCTTGCATTTCCCACTTTCTTCTAATGGGTATGTTAGGAGTCTGCTGCAGTCTTCTGGTTTTACTACCACTTGTGACACTGTGAACACAAGACTTAAACTCAGGAGACTTTCTAGAATCTTCTCTTGGGTCATCCATTTTACTGCTTCATGTCCTTGGGCAATTGCCTTAATCAATGGAGCAGCACATTTTCTCCCATTGCATGTCTTGTTATGACTTAAAGTTTTACCAGGTGGGTAGGGACAAATCTTGTAGCTGCTCAGTGTGAAGAAGGAAGGGTTAATGGGAACTGGCCATCAGTCACTGGTCTAACTCAGGGAAGAGCAAAAGCAACCTCTGAATGCACAAATCAACAAAACARGTCACAGCCTAAGGAGGATCAGCTGACCCTGTCCAGGATGTGCAGGGGCAGCTGCCACCAAAGAGGATTCAGCCAGAAGACAGATCACAGCACTATCCATGGAATTTTTTTTCATGTCAAACCAAAGATGCTGGCCACTGKTTTTGGGGAGGATGACTGAATTTCCAAGGAGTTTTTCTACCTGACCAGAMTTTTGCTATAAATATGAATGAAGTGAATGCATTTTCTCAGTGAACGCCATGCATTTCTGCTCTCTAATTTAATAAGCACTGTTGAATAAATAATAAATTGAAGATGGTTTGTAACTAATTATTTATTACTCCTTTGGGTAACAGGGACTCATTGGAACAGGTGTGGTCTCCTACTATGTATGCATGTGGTACCATGCACATCATGCTGGAAGCCTCTAATCACTAATGTTTTACAATTAACAACCAGGATTAAAGCAAGAAATCAATCCAGACAAAAATAATTTATCTTTTTCCTAATTCTGGTCTTAATAGAYCTTAATCTACTCTCACATACAGTAACATCACTGGGTAGAGGTAAAGGACCTGAATCTGATCACTTTGTCAGTTTAGGAAGCTATTATGTTCTGAAAGTGAAAAATCCCAAACCTTCCTTCTCTATCAGGGGTTGAAACACATCCTCTGAAATGAGAGGTAACAATATCTATTATATACATCTCTATCCATCCAGCTATTCATCAATGTTTCTGGAATCATAGATTAGAAAATTTTACTTTTCAGCATGGTAAATATTGCAAAATAATAACAAAAATGTTGAGATTATAACCCCTCCCTCCGTTATCCTTGGGGCTGTAGTTAGTCAAGCACTCAAAAGATTTTTTTCTAAAACATTGCAAATGGATTTMGATTCCCAATTCATGGTCAAGGAAGGGAAAAACATAATGGTATCTTGSCTTCAGACTTTGGGGATTCAGATGAGTGAAATGCACCAGACCTAGGAGTAGGTTCACTTTATGTTGTACAGATAATGGCAAAAGCAGAAGTAATGCAGGGAGCTTTTCCCACAATTCTCTACAAAATTAAAAAGTTATACAACTCTCTCTCTCAGCTGATTTCATTAGAGTGCCTTCAAATTAGAACAAAGTTCATTTTGTTAGCCTTTAACAGGCTCTCTTAGGACAGTTTGGTTTTGACTTGTAACAATGTATGATCTCTCTTGCCAGGGCATTCAATTTCTTCTCAAATTAATTTAAATCCTCCCTTGTAATTTAAAAGTTTTATTTGTCATTGTCAAAGAAACATCAATTATTTCTGGCTCTGCCCTCAATTTGGCTGCAAGAATCAGTCTTTTGGTAACGTTTAAAAACTTGTTAGGAATTTTAGGAAGGGATACTGAGCAATCTAATGATAATTATTTTTGTCATTGTTAGCTTGAGTAATCATGTAGCCTTTGTAAAGGAGTCTGATAATGGTCCTATATTATACAGGAATATGAGTTTTATAGACTAAAAACATAAACTGTGACTTGGTTGGGAGTTTCTAAATAAATATAGGATATGAATTAACATAAGTGGAAACTCTGCTTTGTAGGGAGGAAAGTTAATTTTCGTATCTTTGTTTTGTACCTCATGAACATCAGAAACTCATTTATTTTCTTTCATTAGTTTTTGCCTAGATTGAATTTTCACAATAATTTGCTTTCTTTATTAGAAGTTCTAATGTCATAGTTCCACAACTATCTAGCAAGAAGTCTGATAATGGCAGTACTCATTCTTATGTCCCCTTCAAAGYCCCTATTGATGAGAACACACAGCCCTTTCAGATATGTCACTCTTTCTGTCAGTAGCTTTTTTTGAGTGTGGATATGACCATATGTGCTGACTGAATGAATTATGAGCAGTGCCATTATATGCCCGCAGAGAAGACAAGGACTGCAGGATGCAGGATGCCTGCAGGATAAGGTTTGCCCTCAGTAAAAAATCTCAGACTTATAACCAAATACAAACTGYGGGTTCATTTTTAGTGATACCCATAGTACAAAAAAGTTCAGTGAGTTCATTCTTTCTTTAGAGAACCTATTTTTAACAAAAGCAGTTGAAGCTAATGTATTCCTTTCCCACAGGGGCTCACAGTCTGTCAGCAAATGTGTTTTTCCCATGAACCCCACAAATTTTCAGTGTTACAGGACACAGTCTCTGTAGTAAACAAGGTCACTGATTCTTACTAAACAGAATTTAAACCCTCAAGGATACTTATTTAACTAATGAATTTATAAATTAACAATGTGTTTATTTCCTCTTTGTAAAAGAAAATATTCAGATGGAAAGGAGAAGGTCATAAAACAGTTACTGAAATTCTCTGAGTGTCATCATGTGCAGATGGATTTAGCACTGCTCAAAATKTCTCACAAGGTTTTTGGTTTAATCAGGGGAAGCCCAGAACTTCACCCTAAGAATTCAGAATCTTTCCAGGCTGAAAACTTGAATATTCATGCTCTTGTGGCACTGTTATGTAAGAAGAAGCAGCATCTAAATCTTTTTGGGTGAGAAGATTGTCTCAATCTCATTTTAGTTTCATTACAGACATCTTCCAGTGTGCTTGAAAGGTAACATGTATGAATTTACTCTTGTTTTTTCACTTTWAAAAAAATTGATAGAGGAAATATTTGCTCCTCAAGTGTCTATATAAACAACTCAGAGGGGAAAACAGAAACTTCATAAGAGGAATGAGTGACAGGAGTGGGGGGYAGGAGTTGACATCTCTGGGACTGTGATCCACCTTGCTCTGGATTTGGCACAAATCCAGCATGATTTGTGCATATCTTCCCTTTATGCACAAGTGCTGCTAACTCAGCAGGGTGCTCCTCTTCAGTCAGTGTTGAGCTGACTGGGACTATGGTTTAGGCACACTGATAATTGTCTGTCTGGAAAGAAGCTAAAGCAAGCACTGATATTTTCATTTGAACACTTAAATGCTTGAGAACAATCAAGTGTTTTACCCCAAAACTCAATCTTTCAGAACTTGGAGGCAGGTTTTTCTTCAAGATGAACCACTGTCAGAAAATGAACTTGTTAAAAACCTTTGTGCAAGGATGAAGCTATTTAGATAAAAGTTCATTCTTCACGCAGTCATTCATGCTCCTCAGATACAGTAAAAAGGGAAAGAGATACTATTAGTATTCAGAAAACAAATGGTGTAGACTAGAAGTGTATACAAGGTATTTAAGGGACAAAAATAAAACCAAAAACTTGACAGACAGGTTGAAAGCAAGGACACCACCAATAATCTATCAGGAATATTTTCTGAGACCAACAATCCTTGACAGTTATTAATGTAGCCCTGTAGCCTGATAAATGTAAGTGTTGCYATCTCTTTTACCACCTCATAGAATCAAGGATGAGGCTTGCCAGGCTTTATCTAAAGTTGAACTGGCCTACAAGGGATTTTGTTTCAACTTCTTTAAATCTAAAGACCATTTTATAATGACCAGGTCTGATCAGTTTTCGCTATATAATTTTGAGCTACAACCATGTGCTTATATCTTTAGGACAGACTTGCTCTGCATAGAATGATATATTCAGCATAGAATTAAATACTTGTAGCTCTAGAACAATGATGTAGTGCAGAATGCAGGCATGGTATTTCAGCAAAGGCCTTGAAAGTGAGGATGCAGAATGCAGTTCTGAGGAGTAAAACTTAAAGAGGATAGGTGAGACACAGAAATGRCACTAGAAACCACTGAGATGTAAGCACCAGATGAGAAAATTGAGATAGWGGATTATGTAAAATTGATTTTGAGAATGAAGAACAAGCATCTGACATAACTAAGACAGGATTTATCTAGTAAATATAGATGTAACATGGAGTTGAGGACCAGTGAAGGAGAAAGACTAAGTTTGAGAGAAAAAATTTTAAAACAGCTCTAATGTATAAAAATGCCTTGAATGAAAAAGAAAGGAAGAAACTGTCAAAATAATGATCTTCCATATGAGGGGTTTGGGAAATGGTCAGCTTGCTGTAAGCCTTTTTCCATATGTCCAGGGTGAAACCACTCAGAAACATTACAAGTGTGACTGTAAAAGTAGAAAAAGGAATGTATGTTAAGACTRTATGTGAGTGTAACAATTGTAATTGTATTATTAGTGATATTTTCCACAATACTGTATTTTTTCAGTAATAGCAAAATCTGAACTTAGACTGTTAAGATTTCAATGTGTCTAAAAATGCACATGACTTAGCTTTACATATTCAATGTTTTTCCTTTTTTGTTTCAAAAGCATGTTTGAGTAAATGCTAGTACCTGGGACTAATTTTTAACAGTAGGCTAAAATACTTCATACATTAGTGAGATCTCTGGTTCTCTAAAGTTACTAATGTGAATGGTTAAAAACAAAGGTTTTTAAAGTAATAATACACTAAAATGTTTTTCAAGGGAAACTCCAGGACAATAGTAATACATCATATWGTAAGAGTTTTCAGAATGCCTAAAAAATGTATTATCTGTTCTGTTCAATTAATTCCACAAGATTGAACATTTAATTATCCTGTTTTGAGCAGTTGCATACTATAATAGTAATTTGGAACCCATTATCCTCAACATTAGCTCTAGTTCACTGTCACTTCTCTGTTTTCTCTCAAAAACRTAGCAGGCAAGTTGGTGCAATACCATGAGCAAGATATGAATATTTGACAAAAGCATGTGAAGAGCCAAATATTATGAGGAACAGAGCTAAAAAATAACAAAGGAATTAATTGTAGAAATATAAACCTGCTAACAAGCAAGTAAGCTCTTCATAGACATGAAACATAGTCCAGCGTGGTGTTCTTCAGGATCAGTTTTAAAGATTGAAAGGAAATTGGTTGATGCTGATGGAGAGACTAAAAATTCTCTTTGTTTCTGAAATTCTCTTTGCTTCAATATTTCACTATGTATCTCTCTGTTGTTTTTCTCAGATGACAGATTTCAGGTCAAAAATATTCCTGAGGCCTGCAGCGTTCAGATGCATTCACATTAGATGTCCATGGAGCAGGGCTATGGCTGCTGTCCACCACAAGGCTTTTCTGGAAGTCTCATATTGCTAAGTCTCAAAACAATCTTTAGAGGTACTTGGAGGAGTACTGCCCACCTGAATAATGTGTACTATGTGATGACTACTAAGAAGCACCCTATTATGTCAATCTTTACTAACATTATATTTTTTATCTTGATTAACATTTTCCTATATTTGTGAYTTCCTGCTGTTTTCTCTTTCTCACAGCTTCCTACTATAGGGAATATAATTTGATAAAAATTGAAGTAATTAAAATATTATTGACCAAAGCACCAAACTTCTGGGGATTATTTTTGTTCCCTAAGAAGTGGTTAGTCTACATTTTGCTGAGGGGCTAATATCTATTGCTTAGGTTTGTATCTTGTTTCTAAAGTCTGTATCTTTACCCTTCTGTGAAGGGTTTCATCTATTCATGTGAAATTTTATTAAAATTAAGATTCTTTCATAATCATTCAAATCATCATATGCACCTTCATTTTAACACAGATTTAAGATCCCAAATAGGTTAACTGACTTAGACAAAATGCCTGTAGTTTTCCTGCCAACCACRATAAGGTGGACACCTCAGCCCTCAAGGTAGGAAAGCAGTGAAGAATGCTGTGACTAATGAAATTTAATAGATTTAGATCTGACCTCAGCCTTTGTTTTCTCTGTCATCTTGTCTYCTCCTGAGGCCTCATGTCAGAGATGCTGCTCCCTGTTACATCTGTCACGGTGGGATCCTTGGCCCCTTCAYAGTGGCTGTCACTGAAAGGACACACTATCGAAGTGTTGAGGGAGATTTAATCTCTCTGTTGCACAGCTCAGTGATTTAGTAGGTTCAGCAATGTGACACACTGAATCAGGTCTGCCACTGATGTTAGGAGCCTCTGACTACYTGGTGATTATGAGTGGTTTTGTTGAACAGGTTATGCTACATAAAAGGAAAATGTAGGTAGTCAAGTAGAGTAGAACCACTTACAGTGAAGTGTTGTGAAAATTCCAAACAGCCTTCATGCACTTCAATAAGCATTTTCCTCAAGCTGCATACAGTGATTCTTCTTGAACAACTTCCTTTCAGAAGCTAAACCCTTTTGTTGGGGTCTAGATACATCAAATTATGTGTCTAGGTAGTGCTAAATAATGAGGATTATTGYCCTCTCATTTTGGAGAGAAGCATAAATAAAAAAGAAAAACATTGCACTCTGTTGTTGCAGRTTCTCTCAGCTGTAAGTAAAAATCAGTTAGGCCAATTATTTTGTAGAAGCTTGACYTTATAGTACAAGTTATGCATTAATGGCACTTGAAAACAAAGCAACTTGATTTTTATGACCATGGGACCCTCTTCAAGGACTGAAGACTCCTAAGCAGGGCAAAAGCATCTTGCCAGCTGCCTTACAAGGCAAGGAGAACTTTAAACTAGAAATTACAGTGAAGGGAGATGCCAGCCTTCAGTCAGTCAAGTGAGAAAACGGTGAGCCAGGTTGAGAAGCCAATGATGCAGTGATGTGGGTAAGACAGGCTTAATAATCAACAAAGTAAAACACAAAAGGRCAAATACTAATGTACTCCCACCAATAAGGGAGAGCCAAGAGGATGGCATAATGGGAGAAACTTTCAGACTTTTCTGGAAAATYGGCATGAAAATYGCCCYTCTCACATGCCTGTGCACTAATGCCTGCAGCATGGGGAGCAAAGGGAGGAAYGACAGGTCTGCACACAGCTGCAACAGATGTGGTGGGATATCTCACACAACTGGAGTGCAGTGACTGGTGGGTACAGGCTCAGTAAGAATGACCTGCTGGTAAAGGAAAGGGGGAGTTTCCCTTTGTGTAACAGAGAAATGGGAATGAAAAAAGGTGTACCTAGGAACAGGAAAGGAAATAATTCCAGTGTCAGTAGCTGCAAAGTTTTTGTTCAGCTCAAATACTTCCATCTCACAGTGGTCAGATAGATTAGATGGGAAAGAAAGTGCAGCAAAAGGAGCCTATCTGGAAGGTCAGTGGTTGCTTTTCTGTTAAGCTTTGTCAGACCACCAAAGTCAACACACCACAATTACCTCCTGCTTTCTTTTAAGATACAGAAGTAATTTCTAAATATGGCCCTTCATTTATGACATTTATATGTGAGTTAATTGCAAAGCACTGAAAAGGATCTTGACTAGATATGGATAAACTATGGATAAACAGTTTTATTTTTGTGACAAGTATGATGTTTTGAATTTTTTATAATTTAGTCACCAAAAATAACAAAGCCCAAACCTCCTCACCTCTCTCTTGATTCCAAATCAGAATAGTTAATTTATCTTTTGTTGCCAAACTGACTTGAGTCATATGGAGAAATTTCTTGTAGATCACAGAGCTGTCTCTACAGTCATGTGATCCCCCTTGTGGAGTGAGAGAAGTGAATGGGTCAAGATAAAGACGGAGATCACTTAACAATTATCATCATGGCAAAAAGAACATGAATAGGTACAATGGGAAAATTAGGTTACTGCCAATTAAGCTAGATTTGGATAGTGACAAAAACTAAAACACCTGCACACACACACACACATTCCGCAGTCTCAAATTCATTTCTTCCTTATCTCTTCTACCTCTTCCCTGTTCCTGAGCTATGCAAGATTGATGAAGAAAGAGGGGTTATGGCCAGACCATTACTGTTTTGAAGGGCTGTTTTGCCTTTCTTTGACTGTTTCTCCAGATCACTTCCATCCTGGCTGAGGGGCCCTGCCATGCCCTGCAGTGAGTGGGTTGGAGCCCTCTGGATCCAGCTGTGTCCAGCTCAGAGCAGTCCCTGTCCCTCTTCACTGAGAGCTCCTGCAGCCCCTGTGGCCAGAGCCTGGCACGGGTGCACAGTACAATAACACAACATAATTAGGATAAAATGGGAGASGAGTATTTCCTTATTATTATGAAACTGTACTCGCTAACGTGTTTTCTTTTATAGGCTGTCATATCATACTTTGAAAAATATACTTGTACTCACAAGAGATCTATGTAATRCTCATAGATCAGTAACTGACCTCCAAAATCAGGGGTGATTCCTGCAGCAGTTACATTATTCTCAAGTCAGCTGGATACATTCAATGATTAAATCATTGTKCAGTCTCTCTGTGCCATTTAAAAAAAAAAAGAGGATAGGTAAAACTTTAGCAAAGGTAATAGCAAAATATTGGAAAGTATGTGATCCACAGTCAGAACACATTCACTGTGTAGACTTCAACTGCTGTTGGTCTCTGGAGACGCATATGATCACCAGCAAATTGAAGGTTGCAGGGTTTTTAATTGCTTGTTGTCAGTGCATAGAGGTTGTACTTCATGTCATGAATTTTAAGTTGTCCATCCTTCCTTTGTTTCCCAGTTATATGCATATGCACAAGAAAGGTACAGAGTCAAATGAAGTTATGAAGTTGCAGTAACACCTCTTGAATTACATGTTATAAATTTATCTCTGTTTTTCTACACAGAATTCTAGGAAGAGTATCCCAACTGTTGTCTTACAGGTTCAGTCCAGATTTGTTTTGGCATGTATTCAGTGTAGTGCTYTCTGCCATAAATAAATTTAGACTTAAGAATAAATAGAAATATACTAAAATAGTGAACCTYTTAATTTGTGGATCTGAAAGTAAGGAAATATCCAACTGATGCACTGAAAATTGAGTGGTATACTAAARTACAAGGAACTCTTATTTAAATAATTAAAAAACAACAAGTGAGATACAAATGAAAGCAATAATTAAACCACTAAATTTTCTAAGACAGACCACATTATGCAGATRTCTAGGAATAAGAATCAATCTCTATGCTGCACCTATCTTTCCTGCAGTTCAAAGCTCAGATGTGTTGAATCTCCATGCAAAGAGGTTTGTCTTACCACTGAGGAAGGCTTCCTAACCTCTGAGACCAAAAAATMAAAATGCAGAAGAGAAATCCTATCCCCAGTAAAGTCATATCACAACTCTGAAAAGCGTAGTTTGGAAAGCAGTACTTCAAATAGAACATCCAGAATGGTTTTAGAGCCAGGGCCTTCTTCTTCAAGTAACACTGAAGTGAACCCTCTGCAGAAATCTAAGGAATGAAGGTTTTCAAAATTGGTCATATAAAATTTTAAATGTAACTAACATTAATTACATAATTTCTAAATATGTTTATTTACTTTGAGCCTGTTCTTACACAAACCTGAAAAATAATGGGAGATTTAAATTAGGTGTAATATTAGGAATCAAAATTCTCAGCTTACTTCTTGGAAAGCTTTTGGTCAAATTTGAAGAATCACATTCCCAGAACATGCTAGTTCAGGGAATTACAAACARTAGAAAGCAAATKRTAGAAAAKARCTTTATTAAATTTGGCTAAATAAASRTAAAAAGRCTTATAATTTAATCACATTTGTCAAATTTGAGTGCCAAGTGCTGTTTGAGTTGTTTAAAAACTGGTTGACTCATAAAAAAACACTYTACCAAGAAGTAGTTTGATAAATACTTTGTTGAATGGATCAGTACTAATGTAYACCTGCTTCATCAAAAACAGACAGTATGTATGGAATAGAGGTCAAAAAACAACCAAACACAGTAATTTGTGGAATCACAGCCCAAAAGCTTTGGGAAAGCCTAAATGGTGAATCGTGTCCATGAGCATTTTATTTTCAGCAAAAACTGTTATTTCAGTTGTTCTGTGGGTCCTGCTATACCTAGGATCAGAACAGCTCCAGTAGCAGGCCTTTTCTTGTTTTTCCAACAACTATATAAAGAAATTCAGGACAGTCATTGCCAACATCATTTGCAGTCTTTTTCACACATTTCTATTGCAAACACAGTTCTAACACAGAAATTGCTATATTGAACATCAGTTTATGAGAAATTCATTGTTTCACTGAGAATGATATGGGAATAATCTACATTGTTGGCATTAAAATTCAGCCCATTACTCTTGATTAAAAATCAAAACTTCACAAAAACTGTTTTAAAATAGATGATGACTTTCTACACTTTCACTGTAGTAATTCTCCAACAATCAGCATGATGGTCCTTCATAATTATTATCATTTAAATTCATATGGTAAATCTGGGGTTTTTTTTTACAGTTTCAGTACTTTTTTCTCATTCTTCAAGAAAATCATGATAAGTTTCTTTGATCTATCCTCAACTAATAGGCAGGCTCCAAAGAGAGCCTGCACAAAGAGAATACTAACAAAAATTGTAAACAACATCAGTGTTGAAAAAACTATTTCAATACAAATAAAAGATTGTTTGTGAGTGTCTGTATGTTCCAGTAGATTATTTGACCCATTTTCCTTAAAATCAGTCCTCCAATCAGGATGTTACTTGCTGATATAAATTTTGAAAACTGACATTAAAGTGCTGTGTTGCAATAATTACAACAACACAAGAGAAAAGAGAAATATCAGCAAATTATTCTTACATTTCACTGTGCACTCRAGACTCTGTTATTCAAGTAAAATCTCCATTTGATTTTCATTAGGGAATGAAAACTATATATTATTGCTAGTAACTGCCTGAGAAATGAGTTATAGATCTAATCCTATAGGTCCAGCTTTTCAAGTTATTTTTTTTTCCTTAGCTAAAATAGATTCATGTAAATTGTTAATAGTTTAACTATTCATTTCTAAAGAACAAAGGGAAGAAAAGCCTATAGTGAGGCATTTGAAGAACAATGCTTTAAGTACTTGCAACATTTTTATTTCAGAGATATTTTACTTTAGTAGAACAGTCAGTGGACATAAATGGAAATTCATCCACTGTGAAGAATAGTRTATCTGATTATACATCAAATACTGTGTATTCCTTGTGGGATATGGCTGATTGTGCATAGAAAGATTGGTCTGCATGCCAGAATGTTGTATTTCTCAAGAATATAGCTCAGAGGCAAGTCAACAACAGCACTATTTGATTTGTTGCTTGCCTAGACGAGGAGTTAGAATCTATATTACTTCACATACAATATTTTTATTTGCCCTTTCTTTAACTTCTTGAGTGTTACCTAAAAAATCTGCCTAACAGGTATTATTTTTTACCTGAATTTTATGCTGGCCAAAAATAATTACAAAATTTTTTGCACTTTCTCGATTACAAGTGAACTACCATCTACATTATTCTTTACTTTTAATTCTCCACTAAATGCCCCATTTTATTAATACCTCATGAGAGTTTTCTGAAAAAAAATAAAACCTCTTTCTGCAGAAGACTAAGAGAATTTCATKATTATGTGTATGTTGAAAACTGTTATTACAAAATTATAGTTAATTTCTATTTAAAATATATTTTATTTTTCCTGTTATTCCTTTTTTCTTTAACTAGCTATGCAGAAGACTTACCTTATATACCCTTTTTGTCATCTGCTACCCCTCTTTATTTTCATAGTACAAATATATGTATATTCCCTTTATATACATGCACATTGTTTGCTTCCAGTGCACATTTCTCTGTTGACAAGTTACAGCATAAATAATTTATAGATACAATTTATTGCAAGATACAAATATGCTGATACAAAACAGAGAGATCCACCTTCTTTCTATTCAGGGAAAAGCAATATARCACCCTGTTGTAATAAACTGCACATTTTGTTAGGAAAGATGTTTTATTGATTTATTCTCTACTTGTGCATGACAGATTTTCTATAATTCAAGTAGTGATTTTTTTTTTAATATCATAGCTTAAGTTAGCAGAAGAGGAAAATAATTTTTCCCCTTCAGTGGTGTGAGCTGTCCTTAGAGGTGGGAGAGATGGCTGTACTTAAATGTGTAATAATCCAGCATTCATGCTGAGTTAGCAGAGGGAAACAGGGTATCTCTTCAGACATCAGTTTGCTGGATGGCCTTCTCAGAAGGGAAATAAAAAATCACCTCATCTCAGAATCACCTGCTTGAGACTGACCTCCACATGCTGAACCCCTCTGCAGGCAGATCTTAACAGCCATTTATCTCTGACACAGCCCTGATGCTGACTTTTCCCTGAAGGCAGAGAGAAACAGCAATATAGGATGTTATTTTCTTAATAATTAGCAGTCCCTCAGCAGACTGGTTCAACTTTCTTCCTCAGACACCTTGGACCTGGTGACCTACTGCCAGTCTCAGCAATTTCTACCCCTGGAGGTATCTGATCCAATGAGAGCCTTTCAGGTACCTGCACACCTGCCTGAGAATCAGTACCATGGCTATGATGCAGTCCTCAATAGCATTTCTCACCTCTTGAAAGACATCCTATGTCCATTTTCGTTACTAAAATATGTTATTAATAACTATGAGTAATTAAACTACGGCTTTCAGCAGAGTATTATAGCAATTGTGCTATCTGACTCATTGAGGATTCTGAGAATATAAAAATATTAAAATTGCATAGTTAAACTGAGTTTAAAGGTGCCAAAATKCTTGAAGAAGTAACAACCCTAGAAAAGATTAACATTTGTATAGAAATAATTTATTCTGCTGAAACTGGATGACTTCAATGCAGATTTTGAAGTGTATTAGATCTACTATGCCTGTTACATTTTGCTGATCTGACTCAAATTATAATTCAGAAACAAAGGAAGACTAGTCATGTAATAATATTTTTTCAGTGCTTAAGTGAAAAGAAATAAACCAGACATGAGACAGAAGTCATATTGTTTTTGCAGGCATTAAAAAAACCAAACAAAAACATTTACAAAGAAACATCTTTGGATAATAAAATGTAAGCTTTCAATTCCTGATCAGGGAAATTTAGGTCAAAGATAAATTACAAAAGGTGAGACATAATATTAGASAGAAGACAATTATATTCTGCCTTGCAGGGGAATGTGTTTTAGAGATAAAGGACTATTCTATTATTCAGAATCTAAATTCTGTCAGCACCAAAGTAAGTAGCACTGAGGTTTCAATACATTTCTTTTAATTTTATATAGTCCAGTGGTCACAACATATTTAGCAAGGGCAAACCCCATTTTTAAATTCTTCTTTCTGGTCAGACAAGTTGCAGGACCTTGACATTTGTGTGAATCAACACATGCAGGTAACCAGGGTGACCACAGARCCACAGCTGAAATGCAAGGAGTAGRTTTATTTCATTACCTCTCTGACTGAGCATCCCCAGACTATGCTGGGCTGCAGGGACACACAGAAGCAGGGACACAGGCASCACCAGGGTTTGGATGTCCTTGGGGGCCCTGATGCCAGCCCCATTCTGTCCAAGGGCCCCACATACACCACAGTTTGTCACTGTATTGTGATCTCTGAGCTTCTGATCTCTCTCAAAAGGTGGCTCAAACATGTCAGTGGGAGTGCWTTGTCTCTGCACAGGAATTCTACTTCTCAGAACAGAGGACAAATAGCATTAGGCATAATAAATGGAGTTTTCCCACACCAATATTCTTCAGGCTTTAACATTCCCAGTTGCAAGGCCACTTGAGAGAATTTACCATCCTCTTTGCCWTTCTTCCCCTTTTAACCCTTTCCTCCCAACTGTATTTACTGCCAATACACCCAAATTACCAGTCTAGAGGGGGAGGCAGGCTGGAACTCTTACAGCTGTAAGAGAGACTTTAACAAATTAAAGGGCTGGACAATCACCAGCCATATGAAGTTCAACAAAAGAAAGTGGCAGATCCTGCACATGTGATTGGGCAGCCCTAGAAGTATGTTCAGATTGGGAAATGAGAGGTTGGAAATGGAAAGGGATCTGGGGCTCCTGGATGATGGAAAGTTAATTATGAGCCAGCAGTGCCCTGGCAGCCAGGAGGGCCAAGAGTGTTCAGGGGGGCATCAAGCACAGCATCTGAACAATGTGTTCAGCCAGGCAAGAGAGGGGATTGTCCTGCTCTGATTTGGGCTGGGGTGGCCTCACTTTAAGCATTGCGGGGAGCTGCATAAGAAAGACCCTGTGGTTTTTAAAATTACTTTATTCACAAAAATAGAGATTTCACATACTACTGTTAGTTGTGCAAAGTATAWGGAAAGAGCTTTAAAAAGTCACTCAAGAATTTTGCTTCTCCATGTCTGTGTTCATCTCACTTTTGATTTTCAAGAAACAATGGTTTCATTGCTGTCAGGGTAATGGTTGAAAATCTTCTGCAGGTCCTTTCTTGTCTTTGAAAGGAAAAGATGTAATTCCAACAAGTTCTTGTTACTCTTCCCCATCTCTGGCACTGTGGCTTGTATCTTCAGAAGTCAAATTATATTGGAAACACAAGTTCCTGCAGCTGTCAAGATGAGTAGGATATAGGGTCTGCAGGAGAGAAGCCCTTTTAAAGTCTTCACATGGTCTTAAAATTTCAGCTCTCTTTATAAAATTGTATGGTATTTTTTACTTTAGGATTATCTGCTTTTTCTTTTTGCCATAAATATCCGCAATTGTCTAAAATGGGAATTATTTTACGATGTTCTCACGTGTGTGGTTTTTTTTCTTTTAATTTAGAAGTTACTCTGAAATAAATTTGTTCAGAGTCTAGAACTCTCCTAGGCTTCTCAGGTTTATGAGTTGTCAATGGGGCCATTAGAAATGCATAAATTTTAAGGAATTTCAGAGCCTATTATACCTTTTCTTCTGCCTGCACTCTTCAGCCTTATTCTGAGCAGAGCATATTGATACACCAGACGGGCAAACAGTCTAAACAGAAAATAAGGGGTGCCCATGTAAAAATTTGAATTCCAGTAATAACTTTGATGCACACCATTGCCTACTTTGTGGAAGATTCAAGGTATCTATTTAAAGTAGTAGGGTGCCATATAACTCTGTACTAGGCAGCTGCAAACACCATTTRCACATAAAAATATGCAGCATGTACAATACCAATCAGAAAAGTACTGATTGTCTTAATTAAGTTTGTTAGTACTTAAACTTAATTTGGCTGCTGTATGCAAATGTATTATGATACAGAACTAAATTGCAGAATGTAAACTGCAATTTTCACAGAACTCCCCCTACATTCACTGCACAGAATATCTGAGCCCTTAATGAACAAATAATTCATGCTTTGTTTTCTGCTCTTTGTTTGCTTAGGTTTCATGGCTCATTTACTTGCACTGTCCAAATCCCTCTCACTTCAGTACTATGTTTTAATTCAGAAAAAGCTTTTCCTGGACTTTTTGTATTTTTTTTTCAGAAACAGTATTTCATTTCTGTACCATTCTCAAGAACATAAGGGGTAGTATATGCTGTAGAAAGTTTGGCACAGGTGAATGATGATACCTTTCTTCCAATCTCCCACAAGCCTGTGTATTCTTATATATATATATATATATTCCAACCTCTGAAAACAAAAATTATATGGATTCTGCAGACTAAAGGCATTACTGGTGCAAAGTCAACCCTGCCACGGGTTCATGGAAGAAATGGTTCAGGAATTTCAAAGAAGTGGCTTGACATGGACATGTAAATTAAGTGTTACTAGAAAATACACTGAAACAAGACATGAAAAGGCATGATTGTAAAGGGTCAATATGTAAATTTTGGGAACGTCTTTGCTGTGCAATGAATTAATACTAACACTAAATATAACATCCATTTTCCTTCTATTTTAAAAAATAAACTTTAGAAAAAAAATAATGCATCA
Source organism: Alauda arvensis (assembly GCA_902810485.1). Lineage (NCBI taxonomy): Eukaryota > Metazoa > Chordata > Aves > Passeriformes > Alaudidae > Alauda > Alauda arvensis. The sequence continues at coordinate 203,766 of CADDXX010000841.1, forward strand.
TATACGTCATTGTTGTGATTTTACCTCAG
>CADDXX010000841.1:211911-248487 GCA_902810485.1 Alauda arvensis
GGATACAGAACAGTTGAAAGTCGAGTTGCCTAAGCCAATCTTTTCCTTTGTCTGAAAATTTGTGCTTCAGCAATACAAAACCACTGAGTGGTAAACATTTATTCCCTGTGTATTCCTTAGCCTGTGACTGTAGTTGTTCAAATACTGTATAAATAAAAACATGCCTGGAATGAGCCTAATGGCTTGAGGGTTGGATCAGGTGATTAAACTTGTAGAAAATGCATGTTTATGAGGAACACTGAACAAGCAAAAAGTACAAAAACAAGACAATGATTAAGTGGAGACAWCAGTTCATTCACAAGGATGAAAATTCTTTACATTGTACAGTTCTTTGACATTTTTATTTGAAATGTAGTGGTAATATGCTGCTTTACTATTAAACAAAAGGTACAAAAGTGTGGGAGACCAGAGTATCTCTCTGGNTTCTTTGACATTTTTATTTGAAATGTAGTGGTAATATGCTGCTTTACTATTAAACAAAAGGTACAAAAGTGTGGGAGACCAGAGTATCTCTCTGGGTCTCCTGGATAGGCAGCAGCCAGGACAGGGGARATGGGCTCACACAGCCTGCTTGAAAGATAGCAATGGCTTTGATCTGACGCCGTSGAGAAAGCTGCCAAGGCTGTCTGAGGATTTGGATGACACAAGGGTTTGATTGGTGTGGTTTTTATTATATCACTGGGTGTGGAAATATTAGTTTTAGATTTTTCTGTATACTTATTATTAGGCAAATATGGAGGCAGATCAATGTGATAAAGTCACATTTTCTTGTCTTTCTCTTCCTCTTCCTCTCTGCAAAGGCTGATGGTTTTTTAGGATTGGGTAAAGGTGTGATTTCACTGGGTGACTTGGATTTTAGTTATTGGATTTTAGAGGAAAACAATGTTAATAGTTTAGATTATAAAAACCCAGGTGCTGTTCGAGGGCGGAGAGAATTCACTTTTCCAGCTGCTTGTGAACACCATGCTGGTCTGACTGAACCTAGAGATAAGACTTCTAAAATAAACATCTTCAAACCACAACCCAAAGGCTCTCTGATTCCTTCTTCCAAGCACGGGCAGTGAGAAAACAGCCGTTCAACACCACAGTCCGGGGTTATCTCAGAAGAGATACCACAGCACAAAAGAACATATKAGGTCTTCCCTAAAATTGACAATTCCCACTTTGAGGACAGAACAAAACTTTTTGATATTTACAAATAAGCACTAAGTACTCAGAATTAGATAATTAGGAAAAATTTAAAACTGAAAGTTCAAAACAGAACCTCTGTGCTGCCTGCCCATTTTTTTTCTGATTGACATTTCATATGAATTAATAAAATCTCTGATCTTTTTTACACAGTTCAAATTATTATGATTCTTTTAATAAACAACGTCCCAAGAAAGTAGATTGCAATAAAGCTCCCTATTGACATTCATTATATTGAACGTCTGTGAGCATAGAAAGTACATTTAAAAACAAGAGCATTAATAATTCTGAAGTAGTTCCCTTTGTGTTGTGACATAAAATTAATCCAATCAACTGACCTTAAGGATTTCCTTGCATATGGATTACTTTCCAAGTAGTCTGCATATAAAAAAAGCTTTATTCTTTTAATGACTTGAAAGAAAATGGTCCTGTATGTTGAAAAATTTTATTCCTGAATATCTAAAAAAATAGTGTTTTAAAGTGTTTGTATCTCCATACTAGCTTGAGAAGCATCACCACAGCACTGTATTTCTAAACAAAACCAGTACTGGGGAAATTAAGCAGAGTGAGAGAGCCTTTTTTATAAGAGAACAATACATGCCTTTAAAAACAAAAACAATAATACATGAGAAGATACTGTAATGTCTCTGATGTTGTTATTTTGTGACATCATAAAAAAACAGAGCTAAGGTGAARTCAGAGCTTTGATTGAATGTATCTTCCTTAAAATGTTGGGGTTTTCCTTAAAATATAAACTATTAATTTCTCAGGTATAAAGGCTCCTTTCCCAGTTATTTTAACTTGCATGGAAATATTTTGACATTGAGTTATTAAATCCTGCCCTTATCCTCAGCTCCATTTGAAACAATTTCATTTTGCTGTCTTATTCAGTATTTTGTTCTGAAGCTTAACTACCACAGTGAATACTTCAATGCCTTCAGTAATGTCTATATGAGTGGAGATTTTGTTTGCTTGTTTGTTTTTTCAATTTATTATGGTTTCGTTTAAACAGAAGTTTATATGATAACTGTCCAGTCTTGCATAAGGAGCTCACAAATTTAGTGGTGGTGTTATCAATATAAAAGGCCAAAAACCCCAACTTATGCAGCATGACTGTAAGAGCAGAGTTTGAAGATGCCAGTGTGCCAGTATTGTCAGACTTTGTGGGCAYTAATTTTGCTCAGGTGGAAGATCACACATGGGGGCTTCATGTGTGTGACACTTTCCTCCTTTGGAGGGAAGAAGAAATCCTCGGAAGTAATACCTCTCTAAAATTAACAATACGCACCTATTATGAAACAATTTCATTTTGCTGTCTTATTCAGTATTTTGTTCTGAAGCTTAACTACCACAGTGAATAGGCAAACCTATAACAGCACCTAAACTCAAATTTTTAACCAAAAATGGTAGGTTTTGAGGAGGAAAGATCATTGGGTCATTGCTGTGAAAATTATTTTGTGCACAAGCATATGCAAAGTTTTACTGAAATGGATTTTAGGGTCAATGGAGCAAGTGGTATGTGAGTACAGATGTGTTTGCATATACACATATTTTTGTGGTGTAATCCCTAAGAATTCATTTTCCCTGGCAAAAACCAAAAATTTTAAAGGGATTAAATTTATATTGATAATGATACTAGCCAGTAACCCCAGTATTGCCTATGTTTCACTTAACCATTAGCCATTCATAAGAACAGAGTGATATAAAAAAGCAAAGCTGAGTGATTTTCATAGGCAGCAAATTTTTTATTATGAGAGATTAGTTTGGAAAAAGATGTAACACTTTTTCAAGGATAATACTAATTAACTGTTTACAGACTCTTCATTTTATGAAAATAGAGTAAATAAATTATAGTTAAGAAGTCCTGCATCACTTGGAAATTTTAGAAAGAATACTGAAAGTGTTTGCACAACTGAATTCTTTATCACAAACATGATGGAAAATTTGCCATACATAATTAAATAACAAGTAATTTACTGTTCAGAATTTGTGTCATTTTTGTAATAAGATACAGTGTTTTTCTGCATGTGTATTTCCTTGAAAATGCCAAAAACTTTTCAGTGACTATCTTATAAAAAATTATTAGATATTAAAAACCCTGTAGATGTTTTTAAGGCTACAAATGGATGGAAATCCATTGCAGATATGCAGCCGGCCAAGTCTATTATTTAAAAGACAACTCTAAACAGTGTTGTATTTAATATATTTCATAAGCACAAAATTTACAACAAAAATGCTAATAACGAGGTTTGAAATTGTGAACTTTTTTACCAGTCCTTCAAATGGAATTGATCCTTTACACTTCCAGAAACTTAACCTATATGTTTAAAAGAAACATTTTCAGTTCTAGTAAGCTTAAAATTGGACSAAGCAGCTTTGTTTGGCTTTATGTAAGCTACACTCTCCTTCTGCTCCACCTGCTGCTCTGCTCTGGAGAGCCAGCAGGGCATTCAAACATCCAAACCRTGGGCACTGTAGACTTCAATAGCAAACACTGGACAGCAGCTGTTTTGAAGGAGAAGAAACTGGCTTCTGACAGTTTCTGTGACCTATTAGTGTTTTATTTAGCTTTTATTTSTGGATAATAATCTCCAGGTAAAGCAAAAAAATTATTTTGAAAAATAAGCAAGGAGAAATTGCAGGTACTGAGGTGGAAAGCAAAGCTCTATCTTTCTGTTTTCCCCTTGTTTTGTATTTACCTTGTATCTTTATTGGAATAAAAGGATCATAGAGGGAAGTAGCTCTTCAGGAAGTRTAGACATTATCTGCTTTTTCAGAGTTTGCTTAAAGGGCATAGCCAGCAGTGCTCAAAATGGTTTTAAAGTAAGCAGTCATCTGGGAAAGGGCATGCAGTGAATATTATAGGTCTCTGCCATTATTTCTGTTCATCTTGGTTTTAAGTACAGGGAAATGAGAAAAAAAAGAGGTCTCCTAAAGCTTGAGTAATCCCAAACAATTTCAGGCAAGAGAAGGAGCATTTCACYCATACAGAGATATGATTTTGATTGATTTAACCAATGCAATATRAAAAACATGTCATAAAAGTATGTCTTTCTCAAGCATCTTAAATAGTGTTTCAGCATATATTGATGGTATTTYGACTTCTGAAGGATCTCATTAATTCTGAAATTTTTTMTCATTAGTTTTCTCTTTGGATTAAAACTTTTAATTCGTACATTGTTTTCATCCAAATAGCACAATATAATGCTACAGTGGCAGTCTGTGGTGAATCAAGCCAAGCCCTAATGATAGCAACAGACTTCAAGGCTCCCTCTCCYACCCCTGTTTGAAACATAGGTTGGATTTTCCAGGGTGTAAATGAAAATTATTCCATTGTATCCAGAGATAACAGGAGTCTTCAGAGTTGTCCTGAGAGCACCATGAGACTGTGCCTCACTTTTCCCTTCTCACCTTCATTAAAGGGCTTCCCAATATAACCCTAGCCATATGCTGAGCCCAGACTGGCAGGCATAGATAGTTGTTTTGTTTTTTTCCCCAAAAAGAACATATGTCTTAGGCAAGATGATTAGTAAACTTGGGGAATTGTTAGGCAACCTTCTGTTTTTCAGACATCTGTGAATTCATTTCACTCTCAATTTCACATGCAATTTAGTTTTTATATAGTCTCTAAAATACCTYGTGCCCAATACAATTGCCTGACTTTAAAAGTAGCTCAGTGATTTATTTTGGAGTAAAATCCTTCCCTTGAAATTTTAAARAATCATAAATATCATTCTAATTTGAAAAAATATCCACTTTGTCACCTTGCCAGAGCCAGGGGTGAAATTCACAAGAAATATATAGAGATATCTGAATTATAATTCAGAATAAAAYATACTTCTTAATAATATTTTCCAGACATTTCTACTGCACACAGATATCTGTGTATATTAAATGTGTATATTAAAGAGTTGTTCCAATCTTAAAAAAAAAAATCTATTTAGAAACTGATCTAGTTATGCTGGTAGAAACCTTGTAAATAGATTTAAGTGATGCAATTTATTTAGGYTGAACAAATAAATTATCAGAGTATAATAATCCACCGGAGTGCACCAATAGAAGGGATTTTTATTGGTTTCACTTGATTAATATAAAACATTTTTAGAAAAGTTAAGAATTAATTTATAATGTCTGTACTAGAAATTGTTTAAATATTATGCTTTAACATAAAAGAGGTGCAAAACAGGTCCCCAGTCTGTCTTCATATTTTCAATAAATATACACACCTCTATAAAATTACTTTCACCAGTAATTTAATCCTACTTGGGCAAGTACAAAGCAGGTCAAGGCATTGGAAAAATAGGTTGCTAATATTTTGGAAGCCTGAAGATAAAAAAAGAAAGCAGTGACCTTGTTCWCTTTGTCCCATTAACAGAATGTTTGACCCTAATATTTTGGGTTCTCATGGAATAACAAGATCTTGGGTGCCTGAAGTTTACAGTGAACAAACATTAAATAATAGAAAATTAATAAATATATCAGAATCTCTGACAGACCAGGGAAAATTATGAAAATTGGTTATGTCTTGAATGTGTAAAGTATGAGTCCTTTACCTACTATCTAAACTAAATCACACATTTTATTCTGTTGGAAACTACAAGTAAAGCTTTTGCTTCAAGTGTAATAGGAAGTATTTCTCCCTTCAAAATAAAGTCTTCAGTTGGTCCATATAAGCCAGCACCATTTATTCCAGAAAACAGTCGAATGCTTCAAACAACTAAGGAGCAGGAAAAGGAAATTTACTGCAAGCTGCCCAGGGAATTAACAGACATACAAGACGAATGATAGGAGCTGACCTCCATTTCCTATCAGGGAAAGACAATTATTTTTAAATTGTCCAGACTCTATGGAGAAGTGTTACCTCATCACTGTCAAAGCAAGTTTTGCAGCTCGGGATTTACCAAACATGGGAAACTCTCAAGCAACTAAAACAGCCCTTCTTCTCCAGCTGAGTGAGTGAGTTAACAATGGAAAATCTTCACAATCATGTTCCCTAAAAAATAGGTTTCCTTCGTTTCACCATTAGAGATGTCACCTGCCAGAGACTGATTTTGATTTTCATGGTAAGCAGATTCCATTTCTYWGGTAATCTGCCAWATATTTTTCTGTTTGGAATACAAGAAGCCAAAAGTCAGCATGTGAAACAGTTACGTTCAGYCAACTCCAAAATTTRCAGGGATGAAARGCATAGTGAAKACACCCAAACCAAAACTATTTATGYATTGACCTGGTCAGRTTTCAGACTATGATAACAGAAATGAGTAACTAACCCCATTRATTTTACCCCCATTAATTCWGGCACAGCTCTAAGACACAGGTCAAATTTCAGCCCAAGCCCTCAATGTTAGAAATGCTCCAATTTTTWAAGTGTGATCACACAATCATTTAGATTGTCATATTCTGCTCCTGTTAATCACCCTTTTCTGCATCAGAAGATAAATACCAGAAAACTGAGGAAGTCTGCCAAATGGGAGAATAGAGAAAGGTTTCTTCCAATTTAAAAGTAGCAACTCATGAACACAGCTCTGATTTTCCATATGCTGGTAATTTGTGCCAGACCTTTTCTACATAGCATAGGATGAAGGAGAGCTGGTCAGAAAAGCTTATTTTGAGTGCTCTATAACTTTGGGGTGAACTTTGGGGTTCATATCAATCTTTCTTGACCAGAGCATCAGTTTTACAATACTCCTCTTTGAGCAAGTGCAGGTTAGTGGGCAGCATCAGTGACTGTGTGCACTACATGGGCTGTCTGTGCCCAGCTGTTGGCAGTGGAAGGAGCCACATGAGTGTCCTCTCTTAGCAGAGGYCAGGGACTGCTCCATGCTGGACATGGCCAGATCCAGACAGCTCTGCATCAGACCCTCCACAGGACACAGCCTCACCTATCAGCCARGCTGATGGTGTGTCTGGGAAAACACTAAGAAAGGATAAAAAACAACAGAGGACAGTGAAAAGTGAGGAGGAAAAAAGTTTGCAGGCCAGGGAGGAACACACAGTGGAGTAGGTGAATATTTCTTAGATCACATAGAGAGACAAGACTGAAGCAGCTTTATAGAAAGGACCCACCAGGTGCAGGGGAAAAGTGGAAGGAGAAATRAAAAGCAGAGAGAAATKAYAYGGRCTGAGCYCTACCCCTYATTTCCCCACCCCTCTGCATTTATTAGAGGTAGGGAAATAGGGGAATTGGGAATAAAGGAATGAGTCTGAGTGAAAAAGAGCTCAGGGAAAGGTAGGAAGGTGTTTTAGTTTTTTTGTTTCTCACTATCTGAGTCTATTTTAATTGAAAATACCTAAAACTGATTTTTGACAAGTTGGTCTGTTTTGCCCATGATGGTAAATAGTGAGCAATCTCTGTTTTCCTCTTGAGCCATCATGTTTTCAACCTTATTTTCTTCCCTTGTCCTTTTAAGGAAGGGGAGGAARAGACCAGCTAAGCAGGCTTCTGACAGCCAAACAGGGTCAACCCTCCACCCAAGAACTGCAATTTCTGGAATTGTTTTTTTGCTTAGGCACAGTAATATTTAAAAACCTGGAGTGACTACATTTAAAAATACTATGACAGACTTATAAATCAAAACATAAGTAAAGAGATAAATCAAGCAGACCTTATAATTTTTCTAATAACTCAAAATACTTTCTCAACCAAGATTCTGGGATGTAAAAATCTCTTTTTTTGAAAGAGATCACTGTGTGCAGTGTTTAACATTATCATTTAAACATTTTCAGTGGTTTTTTTGTTTTTTTTTCAGTAGCTGGCTTCAAAAGACACTGCTGTCCTGTCCAGGGGCTATGCTCTTCCTATCCTTGTTTAATGTGTATAATCTACATTGAGATTACTAYTGAGCACATATATCCTTGGTCTTTCATTGACTTCCTCCCTGACCAGCTTTCCACAATAAGAAGATTATTCTCCATGGAAAGCTTTGATTTTTGGTAATGCAGAACCTTGTCACAGTAGCTAATTGGTGTATTAGCTGAACACAGTGAACTCCACAGGCAAAGCTCCTCTTTAAGGCATAAATTGGAAGCAGGAAGAAACAGTTCATCAAAGCTGTATGCTAAACTATTGATTGCTGGCTTCATACTGCACAGTGATTGTATTATTGCTCTGAAATGAATAATGGAATTTTGCAAAAATCTCATTCAGGTCTTTCATAAAGATATGCTTCCATCATCAGAAAAGGACAGCCTGAATCTTTTACTCCTCTTTTGTTCAAAATAGTTTCTCATTCAATTTAACTCATTGTAACTGTTGCATCTGTAGCACAGAGGCAAGTCAGGAAAGGCTTTGCAAGAGTTTGAGTACAGAAAAAGTGAGTTAAAAATGTTACYTACCCGGAGCAATGGTTGAAGATGTTGAACGTTAATCTGCAGCATTTAAAGGTCTTTCATACAGTGGAGAATTATCTGCCATGTTGATTTTACCACAGAGCTGCGCTGAGAGGGAAGTACTGAAGTACTGAAGATTGTTCAGAGCAGTGGAGTTCCACAATTTCCTGTGGAAAAAAGCAAGAAGATTGATGTAGCYTTTATGAATAACAGCATGAGGATTTTGTAGATCATTAAACAAATTTTAATGTTTTCTTCRAACTGCCAGATGACAACAAAAGCATCTCCCTACTTCTTTCACTGGATGACATATCTAAGGCAGGAATGATGAAAAAGATAGGGGTGAAATTGTTGAATAATTTTCCTTACTTTTTCAAGTTTATACATATTATATATCAACATATATATTAAAAGGTAATTTAATACTTGAATTTTTAATATTATAATATGATCCAAAAAATGCCTTTTAGCTATTTTTACAGGAAGAGACTCCACAMCTCTAGATCAGGAGGCAGATTCACTGAGTCCCTTAGATGCTTTAAGGCTTAGTTTCACACTATGTAATTTTTAACTATTTTTTATAAAAACATGAATTTTAATTACTCTTCATTACAAGCAATTCTAATCAAAGTTGCAGAAAGTCRTACTCTGAACAAAAGGTATACTTGGATATGTCAATAATGTTGTAGAAAAAAAGATCTCAGAAGCATTAAAATATAGAATCTTTTATTAAAAGATGAGTCTGATTTAGAATTTATTTTTTTTTTACAAAAGCAAAAAACCAGCAAAAATTACTCTTTCTGAAACATGGATGAAAGTGTCAGTGTTGGTTTAATTTTTTTTTTCATCTGCAGTAGCTCCTGCAAGCTGTGAAAAACCCACAAAGGTTTAGATTTCTGTGTCGCACCTCTAAGCTTTTGGCAAAAGGATGACCACTGTATTTTGCAGAGAACTCACTTTTTCATGTGTACATTGAGCACTAGATTATAGRTCTCATGAGGAGACATCTGGTCTGGAATCCTTTCTTTGTTGAGACATAAGAATAATTCTGACCTGTTTTTTCTCAACAGGGACAGGTCGTGTTGCAAACAAAGGGCAAAAACTTAGGACAATGAGGGAATTGGAATAGGTACTGACAAAACAAGATATCACTTTACAGAAGAAACTCTTTTATGTTTCTATATGTGAMAAAGTCAGCAGAAAAACCTCTYATAGTTAAAAGYAGCCAGTTACKTGATGTTCAAATGAAAAYGTTTAAATAAAAAAAATCTTCTMACAGATAAAGTATCTCAGTCTATAKAKAGAGAGAATTTAATATCATATCATTATAAAATTATTWAATTTTTGTGGTCTATTGTTCAGAAAGAGTGTAACAAAGTGTGTGGACAAGAGATTCTTTAGATGACTTTCCAAGACCTGGTTATATTGGAGATGCATTATGCTGTCTTTCAAGTCAGCTTTKTGGGTTCCATGAAATTCTCACCCTCCCCTAGCTATTTAACAACAAAAAGGAATTGAATTACTATTAAAATTGAAAAGATTTGTTTGTTTGCTGAGGTTTATGGGAAAGTTTAGTAAAAACTGGGAGAAACAGAAATCTCTGAGTGTGCACCGTCTAAAAAGATTTTAACCTATATCTTTTCTTATCCAGACAAGAATAGAGCTTTATAGGTAGAAAAGAAGATTGACCTGTATGGAAAATGTTTTTTCTAGACCATGTCACAAACTTACATCTTTTCAAATGATCTCCTTCCAAGCCATTTACTATCCAAGAATTATCAAAATATATTTATTGGGTAATAATTTCAAATACTGAATAAATTAAAGAAAAATCATAGCCTGCTCATTGAAAATTCATGCACTGAAGAGAGAAAAATTCATCAAATACATTACTAGCTCTGAATTAATTGCTTGCATTAGCTCAAACCATAAGTAATATTTAAGGTCTGTGAGCAGAGTGCTGAACAGTGCAGCTGAAAAAAATAAAATTTGCATCAAATAAATACTCAAAATCTTTCTTACTTGAAGCTGGCAATAAATTTGATTTCCTGAGAGTTTCAAAGCAAATACTTTTGGGGAAGTCTAATCATAGATTACTGAGCTCATCCTAACTCTATTCTATTTCAATATTATTTTCCCTCAAGATGTTATCCATTTTTTCTTGAATTATTCTTATTTGGGATAGGTGGATGTGYTCCTGAAATATACATCTTCCCTAGTTTAATTTCTGTCACATTATCTTGAATTGTATGTAGTCAGTGGAAAATAGCATCTGAATCTGAAATTATTAGCAGTGTTAAAGATTTAATGCACCTGAAATAAATCTAAACATCTCATTTTGCAGCCAGTGCTAGTCCAATTCGCTAGTCTGATTTTGAAACTTAGTCTATTATTCTGTTAAATCTATTTCCTGTCTGATTTTTAAAATGTATTTATTTTCTTTCTGAGCCAGATTAAATGYAGTTTTCTGAAGCAGTATAACTCAAATGTAGGAAGGCCTAGATTTTAGAGAAAAAAGCCCTAATTCTCCTCTGGTGTCAGCTAATTGTCTGGAATATTTGTGACTGTACTGATCCAAACCCAAAATGAACAGTTCATGAATGGTTCAACAAAGCTAAATATATTTATTTTTATTTCTCAGAAATAATAAAATGTTTTGTTATATGCTTTTGTAATTCTGCCCCATATTCAGTCTTGATTGCTTTGCTTCCAGTCAAAAACAAACAGACAAATAAAACAAAAAAAAAACCAAATCACTAAAAAAATTATTTTAAACGGAGAGAAAACAAAAGAAAAACAAGAAAAATAAGGAAAATAAGGAAAATAAGGAAAATAAGGAAAAGAGAACAGTAATTCTAACTAGTGAAATTCAAACACAAACCCATGTGTTAAGCTCACCCTAAACTCATGCTACCTCTGTGCTGGTATATTTGATACATATAAGATATATTTGTCTCATCTTCCTTCAACTTGAAGGTCTGGAACTGCCCARGTTGTCAATAGACCAAAGAGCAATGACAATTCAGAGTGAAAAACATTGGCATGAAAAGGCTTTGAACACTCACTGGTCAGAGTCCAGGAAAGCAAAGGAAATGGAGGAGGTAGCACAGATTCTGATGCTTGAAGAGACACAAAATTCTGCCAGGTTTTAAAAGGGAAGTTTGGTTATACAGGAGGTGCAAACCAAAAATATGAAATAAGATAAAGAAAGATTAAAAAGAAAATTGGATTTATTCATATATTGATTCTTAATCAGATCTAGTTTTTGGAAAAGGCATACATGTATATATAGTTTTGGTCAAACAGCCTTCAATAATGAAGCAATTTCATCTGCTCAATTTATTCAGGCACTCTTTACCTCATGTCACAGTATAATTACATTTCTAGTATATATTAAAATGCTATGTGCTATATGCTTCWTCCCTTTCTTCCCAAAGAACAGTAAACCAACTCAAATAAGGTCAATCTTAATATACCAACATCACAGAGCATTTTACGTAGCTCTTTATATTTTTAATACAAGGTTTAAGCTCATAATTTCAAGTTAAATAAATGAAATAGTATTCCAACCTCACTCAATTTCTATTCCCYTAAATATGATATGAGGACTTTTTAGATTTTCCATTATCTAGAAGTGTTGGAAAGCAAACTAAATATCTGTAACATAASTGATAGCAAGTTACAGTGGATAATGTCTGAATCCCCAAACAAATCTGTTTTAAAYCTGCATTTTAGAGCAAGTATGACATCCTGACTCTAGTTTCCTCTAAGTCTTACTATGTGCAAATTTCCTTTGGCACCATTTGAGTCTTCTGTTCAGAATGTCCCTTTATTGCCTGCAGTGTGATCTTGATACCATTTGAACTCTATGATTGAACAGCTCCATTGTAGTAAAGGGAAGTATTTCAGATAAGTAAGCAGAGAATCTGCACACTCACTACATTCCTGTCTTCAGGCAAACCAACTTTTGTGTCTAATGAAGAAACTCTCAACTTCAGTTGTCACTGATAGCAGGTATGTTCAAATCTAGAAGCACATTCAGACCATAGTCAGAGATCTCTACTTTTGTCCTCTCAAGGCTGAGGGTTTGGTTTGTGTTTACCACATTTTAGTTCTTTCTCTGCAGAACTTCTTGGAAATGTTTTGTATCTGCAAATCACAAAACCTTATACTGGGTCTCTTGTTGATGTAATGTGCATTGACTCAGAGGTTTCTCTAAGATAAAAAGAAGAGTACAGTCATTATTTGACTTGCAGGGAATACTTTGATATTCTTTTTATAGCCAAACCCAAGAAACAAAACTAGCCCTAACTCTAGCTGGTCCAAAGATCTTGGGTTGCCAGAGCAGAATGTAAAATATGCTCTGCTGTCTACTCATCTCACTAAAATTTTGGTTTCTGATAGATAAAATATGTTTTGAAGTGGTGGGGGTGGGGGGAATGTCTATACCAAATAAGGAGAAATAAAATATTGAGTGCTGTAGATGTGAGGAGAAAGCCAATTATTTATGCTTTGGTTAGTTACAGAGTTTTTGTTTGTTTTTTGCTTTTATCTGCTTGCYTATTAGTCTGACAAAAATTTTAATGTTGTTACACTCACAGAAGTTCATGACCAATGGAATCAACTGCCTTCTGGAGAAGTGTGATGTTGCTATGTTGTCTTTCAGACTGCTCATAYCCTTTCTATTTTGACTCAAAATCTAGCAATTCCTTGCCAGATTTTCAGCAGCATGTTTTCACTTTTCCAGTCAGAACAGTAATGTTGTGGAGGGGCATTCTCCAGTGCACAGAATTGGGGCTGGTCCTGGTTAAACCTTTTACTGATGATCTGAAYGAGGGAATCGAGAGCTGCCTGTTGGCAGATGATGCCAGCTTGGGCAGGGATGTTGTTTTGCCAGAGGGTAGGGAGGCTCTACAAAGAGATCTGGACAGACTGGATCAGTGGGCCACGGACAAAGATARAAAGTTCAATGAGGCCGAATCAGTCACAACAAATCTATGGAATGCTATAGGCTTAGGGCAGAGTGACTGGAAAGCTGCCCAGTGAGAAAAGAACCAGGGGTAGTGGTTGACAGCTGACTGAACAGGAGCCAAGGTGAGCCCAGGTGGCCAAAAGAGCAACTGGCATCCTGGTCTGTRTCAGAAATAGTGTGGCCAGTGGGACCAGGGTAGTGACTGTCCCCCTTACTCAGCACTGGTGGGGCCACACCTGAAATCTGCGTTCGTTCAATTCTGGATCCCTCACTACAAGAAAGATACTGAGTGCTGGAGTGAGTCCAGAGCTGGTGAAGGGTCCTAAGCCCAAGTCTTATAAGGAACAGCTGAAGGAGCTGGGATTGTTTAACACAGAGGAAAAGAGGGTCAAGGGGCCCTTATTGTTCGCTACAGCTGCCTGAAAGGAGGTTGTAGCGACGTGGGGGTCGGACTCTTCTGCCAAGTAACAAGGAATAGGATGAAATAAAATTACTTCARCTTGCAACAAAGGAGGTTTAGATTGGATATGAGGAAAAAGATGGAATAAGCTGTTGTTCAGGGARGTAAGTGKTTGRGTCACCATCCCTGGAGGTATTTAAAAGAGATGTAGATGTGTCCCTTAGGAACATGGTTTAGTGGTAGACTTGGCAGTGCTGGGTTAACAGTTGGACTCAATGATCTTAAAGGCCTTTTCCAAAGGTGCTAAATGATTAGATGATGCTAGGATACTATACTCCATGCAACTTGAAATTTGATGTGAGAAACAAGAGGACAATAGATCAAATACACACACTATATGTAAAATATTGCTTACACCATTAAAAAATGCATCTATTACAAGTCACAACTTTCCACATCAATTTCATAAAATAAGTGATAGCTACTCTAAACTATTTGTAGGACATATTTCTTTACATAAGGAGAAGGCTATATTGAGTTTCCTGCCTGACCTTCAGGTGAACCCACCTTTATACATCTTTTAGGCAAGGAGAGTGGAGTTACCACATGAGAGTGTGKTAAAGAGTCAGACTCAACAGATTCTAATTTCTTTCAAAACTCTTTCTCAGAGTTCACAGAAGCTGGAAAAAAATTTATGGCTTCTCTTTTTCAATCTGTCTGCATACCAATATTATTTCCTCTTCCCCAGTATTCTCCATCTTTCCCCCTCTCTTTCACGTGGTAAACTGTCTTCTCATAGATTTAGAAAACAAACAAAATGTTAGTTCAGCTTAAGCAGAATTTAGATTATCTTGACCTCTATGTGACTTCATTATACCTTAGGGCATAGTAAACTACATGAATGATGGAGAAATATGATTTTCTGAAGCACTCCATAAGGACTCATTTCTTTRAGTGACTCATACACAATCCTGATTGACCTCATTGAAAAGAGGGTCAAATTTAGAGTAGAATTTCACATCTCTTTAGTATCTSAATCATGAAAAAATTGAGACAACAGAAAATAGCTATTGTTTCTGATGGAACTTTTATAAGAGTCTCAGTGAAAATTGTGGTTTTGACCTAAAAAGCCAAATTTCAACCTATTTTTATATAGTGTATCCCATAAAGAGGGTAAAAACACTGTCAGATTTTTAGCAATATGTGATTTCAGCCAGACTTCAGTCAGTTCTCATAGGTCAACTTTCATTTAAATTTGTCCTTAAATAATAAATGTCTYAGCCTTAAAATAGCATTTTCATCAACACAGCATTTACCAAAGAAATAATTGATGGTTTCTAGTCCTGTTGTTATACTTCTCTTGGTTTTCTTCTCAAAAACTCAACATAAATAGTTACATAAATTYTTATCTTATATTGTTCATGATTAATTGTATACCAAACATTATAGATTCACCAACACCTCATTTCTTTTGTAGTATTGCTTTGAATTATGAAAGTAAATGCTCCATTTATTATCTATGTCTTGGGAATAAAACTTGAAAGGAAAAAACAAATTTATACACATACATGCAAAATTGAATCATGCTGAAATTTTATTGCAAATATAATTTGCAATTATTGTAAAGACAGAGGCATATTCGAAGTATCTCAGTAAAATGACAAATAAATGAGTAAACATAAGGCACTAATATTCCTATTCAAAACCAAGTCCAAGAAAAACATTTCACCCAGCTTTTGCTGAAAATGTTTAATGCTTTGTCATCCTGTAAGCACCTAATTGTCCAAAAAGCTATATCTGGTCTGCATTTTCAAAGAGAAAGKAATGTCATTCACAAAATATGCTTATAGAAACCTTTCAAAATCTCTGTGTCTTCCTAGATTTATGTGCTTTCTTCTCAATATGACAACAACAATTTAATAGAACCATGTAAAAGGAAAATAATGAAAAAATCAAACTGTTTCTACAATTTCCTTTTTTTAATGATTTAAAATATGTCACTTTTCTYGGTTCCTTCAAGACTAATTTTACACCCCAGTATTACCCAATCATTTTAATTGCCAATTTAATTGATAATTTTTGCTGTATATATCCCTTCTAGTTAGACATAAGTTTGAACACAATAGCTTTCCTAAAAGCTGTCTGTCTTCTGACAGTCTGTTTTTTATGGTCCACTGGTATTTTATCAACTGATCTTCAGAAGTTTTTGCAATTCCTGTTACACATTCTCCTCTACACATAATTCTATAGCATTGATCCAAAATGTAGAGTAAAARGTAAATCTCCTTCTACAAGAATATTTGGTGTCTTTTTTTCTTGTTGTACATGCCCCTATCTCATTAAACTTTAGCACCTGCACAACTGAAGTTCTTTTTTTCCTTAGCTGTTCAGGGCCAAGAGTTTGAATCTATTCCTACTCTGTACCCCTTTTGTTTTCATTCCTTATCCAATTGTTAGAAGTAATTAATGCACTGTAGTACTTGCAGCACATACATTCTGGTGTTTGCCATTATTGATTCCTGCATAAAGCTTCTTCAGTTCCYTCCTATGCTTTCAGGCCTATGCATTTGTTCTGTGACATTTCCCAGTGCTGCAGTATCACAAGYAATCCCAATGATTGAAATAGGCCTTTTAGCATTCTTCCAGAAAATTATTTTAAGATAAACTATCAGAAGTGTTTAAAATCTATCCAAAACTGCAAGCATAATGATAATTCACCTTTTTTTTTTATTTTTTGGAGATGGTAGATAAAAATTATTTTCCTTATCCTTGGGCCAGCTAAACATTCTTAATTGACCAGAAATGAAATTAACAGAAACAAAGGATTCAATTTTTTATTTCATGTTTTACTCCTAAGCACATGAAGAAAAACCTCTAAGGGGTTTTGATAATGTGAAAATTCCTTCATGTCAGTATGCCAGTGTAGTGAGTAGGAAATGAATACTTGCCAAGGAATAAGGAGAAGAGGAATATTTAGGATGGGATGACAAGTGTAAACTATGAAAGGATCCACAACAGGATTTTTTGGTTATTCAGATAATTTTCTTTCTGATAGAAAGATATCTGATTATCTAAGGCACAGAGCAAAGTAAGYACATGTTCTTCCTGGTAGTGGAATATTTGTTTACACAGATCAGTGTATTTTAAAGGAAGTATGTTGCATTATTTATTCAAGATGCTAAATGAGTTATGACTTCCTGCCAGAAATTGCTAAATTATAGTCTCGAAACCAGGATAATTTAAATCACTKCTCTTCCTCATGGTATACCTTTTGACATGTGTAATTCAAAATGTGTACCACAGTCTTTAAATATCTTGCTCTAAAGTAGCAAAAGAACTCCCCTATTCAATAATTATAGACCAAAGAATCAAAGAAGTTGTAAAACATATATATTCCCTCTACAACCCGAGCAAAACTGATTGCAAAATTCAACGTAAAGAGGACAGCATGGTTGAAATCATCATTGTTCTACAGATATTACAAGGGAAGGGGTGAGGTGGGAAACAACAAGTATATTGGGCAGTGGAATAAAATTTTAAAAATTTGCAGTGTCATAAGGTAGATATATAAGGATGTTTAAATTCTTTATTTTTTCAGTTCCCCTTGCTTCTACTAAAAGCTGAAAAAAAAAAGAAAAATATTTGTGTATGGGCAGCATAAATTGACAGTGAGATGGAGAAAAAGCTGGCTGAACTGTAAAACTCAAGGGTTTATGATCAACACAAAGGKCAGCTGGAGACCAGTCACTCACGGTGCACCCAGGGGTTGGTATCAGGGCCAATACTCGTCTACATCCTCAGGTACGAGCTGGATGATTGGACACTGCACCCTCATTAAGTTAACAAATGATACCAGATGGAGAATAGGGATTATGACTTGATTAATTTGAAGTTCTTGCCACCATTCAAAGGAATCTGGACTAGCTGGAGAATTGGACAGAGTAATTTTGATAACGTCAACAAAATAATATGGTCAGTTCTGCACCTGGGGAGAAATCATCCCACATCAATACAGGGTGGAGGCTTMTTGTTATTTAGGGACATTTACTGTAAGGACCTTCTTATACTTTTCAGTTTCTTCAAAGTTTGTGAGGAAGACTAGCAAACTGAAGCAATATTAGTCRTATAAAAATTGCCATATTTTTAGATTTTAGATATTTTTTTGTCTATTCAAATCTTGATTGTTCTAATAGATTTTCAATCCCTCAAGATTTATGGAAGGCTGTCTGTAGAGAAGCAATAATATACTCCTTTAATTCTGGAAATCAATTTACTCAGCTTTGTCCTGCATAGCAATGCTATTGAGACATTCTATAATTGGTAAGTGTTAGGTGCTTTAAGTTAAACCTTCCCTGGCAGCATGCATTCTTGTAACAGTGATTTATTTGCAAAAAWCCCAGAATGAGTAGACATCCTGCACCTGGGTACCAAGGTAAATAGCAAGACAAGGTATATTTAAAAAACTAAAATATCAGGCAGTAGAAATACAAATGGGAGGGAAAATATGCATTGTCTTTCTATGAAATTATGAGACATGTGGGGTCACTGAGAAAAAAACTGAGGTAAGGCAAGGAGATTTTTCTCATTCTTCCCCATAAATAAATCAATATGCTGCAAGATCAAATAATACTTCCATGACTGACACTGCACAATGACTTYAAATGCACATCAGTGTTTTTACTATTTTTAATTCATAGAATATATGTTTTAGAAAATTTGAGGTTTAACTGCAGGTTTTAAAGAAGAATTTCTACCTGATATAGATGTGTTTGAAGTGTTTACTATTGTAAAAATACTGTATGTTGGCAGGTGTAGGAAGCTCCAATGAATCCATGCCCCAAGTGCTTAAAAGCCAAATGTTTTTAAAAGTGCTGAATTTGTACTAACATTTGCTAGCAAAAGCTGTTAATAACCTACTTTACTTCAACTGTGTGCTTATCACGGTTGCTAAATTGGAATGAACTTATTCTTTTCTGTGTCTGATCACAARTTTTGTAATGTGTCTTCCACACATATTGTAAATTTTTTCTTTAATAAAGAACATTTTGGAGAATGCTCGTTTCACTATCTCTTTCCACCAAGGAAAACAAGTCCCAGCTGAAAGGCAGTAAAAAAGTATTAAGAAACCAATTATAGTTCCCATACCAGTTATTGTTTTTTAATTTCTAGTTTAATGCTTATCTTCTCTATCTAGATGCTTTTTCCGTATCTCTAGCTGCCCGTTCAGCAGCTGTTGGTAGTCTAACTGTCACTTCCTATTCACTTTTTGATGAGAAACTAAATTCTGAATATTCACCAATTCCATCTAAATGTTTACATAATGACTTGCTACCTAATTAAATTCCCCTCTCTTGGACTCTGCACTCTGACAGTCTCTCTTCATTTTCCCCTTGGTTGTCTCTTCTGCCATTCTCTGTCTTGGCTGTATGCCTAGAATATATTTTCTGCTTAGATAGAACCAAACATCCCAAAACACTGTGAGAAAGAATACGAGTCCTRCATTTTTTTCCCAATAAAAATCATAAGAATGGATTGTTCCTAAACATGCTCACAGCTTCACATCCCACAAATTGAATTTGCACCTTTGTCCTTTTCCTTTTGCCTCTGTAAAAATCTCTTCAACAGTGGCCTTATGTGTATAAATAAGCTCGTTGAACAATGTGCAAACTGGTCTTAATCCCATATWAGGTTGACTCAATTTGCAAACCCTGTCTGGTGAGGCATGTTCTTTACAGCACAATGCAGCAGCACCAAGCAGTTTGAAAGAGATGTGAATATGCCAAACTTGTGAGGATGGAAAAGAATAATATGTCTTCTGATGCATTTTTATTGAAGCTTTAAAAATCTTTCTTATTTTCTATAAATTGTAACTTTTAGYACTGCTCACAGGTGATCCCTGTATTTCCCACTAATCAATTAAAAGACCATTTCCCTGTTGTCCAATGCACTTGGAAGTTTTCTCTTTTGGCTAGCAGGAGAATAAGTGATTTCGTTATAAAAAAAAGCAAAAGGCACAAGTTCTGCAAGCTCTCAGGAAGCCACCACAATAGTGGTTCAGTATTACCACACTTCTGCTTAAGGCTCCCTGCTGCTGTTCCCTGTGGCTTTCCCTTCAGAAGCCATGTTTTGCAGATGGTTTTTAGTGGGAGTTGTCTCCTATGATTGCTGGTTGGGGCTAAGTCTCTTGTAGGGCTGAAAAGTACAGTACACATTACAGTTAGAGTGCCATAGCACACAACTTCCTCGTTAACTTTGGATGATAAAATTATTTTTAGATGTACCATACGCTTTTGAATACAGTTTCAGAATTTTAATATTTAAAGAGCACTTCCACTGTGGCACATTAATATACTTCAAATTAGAAACTCATACAAATTTCATTAACTCTTGTCAAAATTTTATCAACAGTTATCTATTCTTTGCTGCATGAGAAAGAAAAAACTTGCACATAAACTTTTACACTCCTAATGTGTTAGTTTTACACAAACATGTTAATTTTCCCTTGAATGGCCACTGACTTGCAGGAAAGGCCTGAATGGAATAGATTAGTGTAATCATAATTAAATTACTCTTGAAACAGAAACATATTTAAGTGCTATAAATGTTCTCAGTGAACCGCAATAAATTACTACAACCTTAATTTCTTTTTTTCCCTGTGCTAGAGTGTATTAATCATTTGTCTTATGCAAGCATTTCTAAACATTRTGCTGTAGCTTTGCTCCTATTCAAATCACACTGACCCCCTCTGAAGTAGCACAGGAAGCAYGCTTTTTACATACTCAGAAAAAAAAATGGGAAATGAGAAAATCTCAATTTCTAGAGGAGGTACTGCTCTAGTTCTGTAATAGGTATTAAGAGCCATTGTTTTCCTCTTTACTTCTGGAAGAAGAGAAGATAATATTACAGTTAACCAAGAATAGGACTATTGGAGTAAGCAACATTCAGCAGTTCTCTTTCAGAGTCAAAACTGACAGTTTAGAGTACATGGCTGGCAAGGAAAAAATACTGGTGTACAGGAGACATGGTCTCCTTGGGGCTTCAATTATCAACAATGAGGTATTAGATGCCAGGTATCTAAGTCTATCCTTCCCTGTTTTTACCATCTGTTCCCTGGCTTTGCTAATGCAGAAGACAAGCATTAGCCACAATTTTGACAGAAAAATGAGTGTTCTGTCTGTAATCAAATGAGAAGAAAAAAATGCACTTGATATTTAAAGACAGTCGTATTCTTCTTTAACTTGACTGCCTAATTGCTCTGGTTTCAGCTGGGATAGAGTTAATTCCTCAGAAGCTGCTCCTGTGCTGAGTTTTGGAATGAGTGTAAGACTAATGTTGATAACACATTGGTGTTTTGGTTACTGTTTAGTTGGTGCTGACTCTAACTCAAAGATTTTTCAGTGCCCCATGCTCTACAGTGAGGAGCTGTGCAAAAAAGCTGGGAGGGAGCATGGCCAGAACAGCTGATCTGATSTGATCTGCACAAAGGGGTGTTCCATATCATACAACATCACTTTCAGTCTATGAACTGGAGAAATTACCCTGAAGGGAAGCCAATTTCAGCTTGAGAACAGGCTTGGCAGTGGTCAGTGGGTGGTGACAAATTGTACAGTTCATCCCTTGTTTTTCTTGTGTTTTATCTCACTCTGACCTTATTATCATTATTATTCTTCATATTATTRTTGTTGCTGCTGTTGTCTTTATTGATCTTTTGTTGCTGTTTATATTCTTATTGCTAGTTTTTTTTCCATTATTAAACCTTAACCCAAGAGTTTTATTTTGGCTTTTTTCCCCAATTCTTCTCCCAGTCCCTGGGAGGGAAGGGAAAGGGGAGTGAGCATCTGTGTGGTACTTGGTTGCCAGCTGGGGYTAAACCATGGCACTAATATTATTTTATTATCTTACTTGTCTTCTTAGACAGCAGTCTAATTGAACTGGTGAATTTTMTGAGTCCCAGTKTGAGGTTCTTYCACACATGTASAAGTAACTATGTTCTGAGRAGTTGAAACTTTTACAAATGTCACAAAACTGAGCAAAAATAACAGAACATAATCTGGTTTACTGTTGCATAATATAAAAAGTTCATCTTATGCTCACCAGTATAGAAATAAAATATAGGATCCTATTTGTCTAGATCAYGTGACTTGAATGGAAAATTGTTCATCCCTTTAAGAGTTCTGTAGTTAGGTCTATGCATTAATCTGGTGGAATTTGTGATTTTGTTACACTTTGTCATTAGGAAGGTCTGTCCAGGAAGATAAGAAGGATAAGTAATTCTCTATAAAAAAGCAACAGATTAAGTGAACTGACCTGTTCTTTGGAATGGCTAAAAAGCCCCTGAGAGCATGTTGGTAAGGATCAGGAGATACAGCATCATGGAGTGTGTGACATTGTGGTACACTTTGCCACAGGAAGCTTTGCTGTTACAGGCCATGGCTCTCACAGAGGACTTTCATCCAGACATCTGCTAGAAGGGCAATACTGGAGAGCACAAGCAATGCAGGTGTCTGGAGAGCATCGAGGTTTATTTTTCGACAGAAGATGGTGATCTGTAAGCTGTCAGGGGAAGGTTATTGGACATTCAATATATGATTAAGGAAGGATTGAATCTTCCTTTTAAAGGTTAGTAAGGTAAACAACAAATTTGACAGCAGTAAAAAATGCTCCCAAGATGGAGAGGTTTAAGTTCCTAAGACAAGTGAGCAAGATGAATATGAGCATCACAAACATGGACTTTAGGAAAGAAGATTTCAGCTTAGTCAGGGATAGGCTTGGAAGCATCTCACTGGAAACTTCTCTGAAGAAAAAAGAGGCTTGGAAGATCTGGTTGATATTCAGCAAAAGCTCTTCAAAGCACAAGARTCATCCATTTTGATGTACAGAAAGTCAAGCAACCATGGTGGAAGACCAGTACTGCAGTACTAATGAATTGGGCTGAAGTACAAAAAACCAAAACAAGCCAAAATATACAGAAGGAGGAAGCAGGGATGTCCTTCTTGGGAAGAACTTAAACATGCCAGGTAGGAGTTAAGAAAAACAAAGTTTAAATGAAGCTGAAACTAGAGTGAGATAGAAAGCAAAAAAAGGATTTCTGAAAGTACTTTGCAACCAAAAGGAAGCCTATGGAAAATGCRAGGCATTGAGCTTAGTGACAGAACATCTAGAAAATGGTCTTTACCTCTGTTTTTAACAGTTAAGGCCTGGCTTGGACATTTCAGAACCATAAGGAAACAGTCAGAGTCAGGGGTGCACCACCCATTGTAAAAAAATGACAGGTGGGGCAATGAGTGGCCAAAATCCTTGTGATCAACAAGGCAAATGTCAAGTCCTGCATTTKGGATGGAATAAACTTGAATAACAATATTGTCTGGTGACTTACTGGTTAAGGAAGGGCTTTCCAAAAAAAGAATCTGGTGGACAAGAACTCAAACATAAGCCATCAGTACGTTGTTATAGTGAAAGTGATCAGCCACATACTGTACTATATTAGYATGAGTATGAGAAATAGACTGCAGGATGTGATTATTTCCCTCCATTGAACACTGCTGGTCACATCAAGAGTACTAGGTTTGCTCCTCAGTACAAGAAATTTTGACATACAGGTTTGAGTTCCATGAGCAGCTATCAAGAAGAGTAAGAGGATAAAACACAATGTACAAGGCCWGTGTGAAGTGGATTTGTTCAGTCTTAAGGACACCTTATGGAGATGTTATTGCTACCTACAGCTACCTTTTGTAAGGACATGAAGACCAAGTCAAACTCTTCTTGGAGGCCCAACAGAAGCCAGTGGATGCAAAYTGCAGCAAGGGAAATTTCAAACTGATATTAGGAACAATCTGCACAATGACAATAGTCAAGCACTAGGACAGATTACAGAGAGAGGCTGTGTCTGGGTTAAAAATGATAAAACATTATCCTCGGAGATGTTTATTTGAGAGTCTCTGCAGAAAGATAGAGAAAGAAAAGTTTACTGCATCTTTCTCTCACCAAAAGGCTATTTATGTAGCTTATGTGCAATTGTTAGCATTCAGCCTCAAGGATGCATCACACAGGTCTTATCTGCTAATTATACTGAGAAAATTTYTGTAGTCTTCAAATGCTTCAGGAGGCCTACTCTTCAACCAAAACTGGGTTTCTATTGTTATCATCACAATGCAGCAGGTCAGCTGTTATCACAGGTAGACAGCTATTAAACAGCTATTGGATATGTTACTGACTTATCAGAAAAGATGGAATAATTTTGAAAACAATTGTCAATGCAACAAAAGTTTGCTGTTTCTAATTCTGCATTACACAGATTTGCTTTTAAAAATGGTGGGTTATTTCAATATTCTGAATCAGAAACCATACATTTCTCAGAAAATTCAAGTTTGCCCCACAGAAAACAATGCATAGACACTGCAGGACAGTTTCAGATGATTGTTATCCACATACCTACCTGCTGTAGTGCCACAAGGCAGCTTTGGAGTGTTTCACATGGTGTTTTTACAGGGAAACTCAGATGTTGCTGTACCCAATGCTTCTTAGGTATATTTGCTTTCCATCACGTGCTTCCAGATGTCATATTTGCATTCCTTAGGGTGATATCAGTTAGAAAAGGTGAGTGAGGTTCTTATTGGCAAGTGACAGCATATGCTTACTGGAAGATGTTTATTCATCTCACCAGAATATTTGTGCAAGCTGCTGATGTGGAAGAATCCCAGAGATACCTTCAACATTCAGAGTGCTTTAAGGACTTCAGTTATAAATACATATCAGATCCTCCATCCTGAGAGTAAGAAATAGAACTGATGGTGCACTGTGCACTCACAGTCCACCTTAGAGCACAATAATTTCCSTGTGCAAATGAGCCTCTAATTTCTCTTTGATGTCCTTCAGCCCTTTGCAACCTGCACAGCGATGACACCATCAAGTAACAAGATATTCTAAATTAAGAAACATAACCTTAACCCCRTTGTCACTAAGCAAATATGACCCTTCTTTTAAGACAAGGACAGAAGAGCAGGCAGTATTGCTCAAACCAGCCTATGACAGTTTCATATTTTGTAGTTTTAGTCAGTAAATTCTGCTTCATCAAGCATAAATGTCTCATACTCAAGCATGTTACTAAATTAGGTGGTCTCCATTAAGGAATTACAAAAGATTTAGTAAATCTAAACAGTCATCTGTTCCTCAAGTATATATAATAATGTAAAGATAGAGGGTTAAGGTAAATAGAAGAGAAATATGGTTGCTGGGTATCCTTTGTTATAAGTATCTATTTTCAACTTTGACAGACTTTAACCATTTGTTGTATTTCCAATCTGTTGAGTATCTTATACACAGCACATTGTTTTAGAAATTTTTATCTAGTATTGTTTAATAGGAGCAAAAAAGATTTTTGATGTTACTCTAGCCTCTTAGAAATAGATGTTTGAGGTGCTTCAGTTTTATTTAGTAGTGCAACATGCATCTGATAATGTATTTTTCTGGATATATTTATAGAAACAAACCAGTTGATCCCCCCTCCCAAGTTTCTACTGGTTTGGGGTTTGCAGGTTTTTGTTGGGTTTTTTTGCTGGTTTGTTTCTTATTTGCTTGGTTGCTAGGGTTTTTTTAAGGGGGTGTGGAGGGTTATTAAGATTTTGGTTTGTTTCTTTGTTTTTGTATATATTTCAATTAAAATAAAGGGTATCATTTTCYRCAGCATTATTGAGTAGTATAACAACACTAAATACACTATCATTCCTGAAGTTTTAAATGAGTGGCAATAAYACCCCAAAGGATTATACTTAGTCAATGATCCAAGTGCTGATTTTGTTGAAAATGCATGTGAAACCACCTTGTCTTTCACTAGTTAATGTGGTCCTTCTCTGATGAATCTCTCTTAATACTGAGCTGCTTGTTTCCTAAGCAACAGTAACCAGGTAAATGCTTCAAAGCCTTCTTCCTACTTGCTTGATGATTTTACAGAGGAAGCATGGGGTTTTATTGCAAGGAACRGGACTTAAGATGTTGTTGACTGTACTGATTACTGAGTTGCAAAAGAGTTGAAGGTTTCATARCATAGATACTGAAAAATATTTTCTTCTGTTTTGGTTGATGCCAGTATGTGCAGACTAATAAAAATAAAATATTCTAATACATAAAAATAAAAGTCTCRAGGCAAAAGCACTACTGAATTTGGATTGGTATTGGTTTTGTTTTTGTTTTCCAGTCTACTGAAAGACTACAAGATACTCTGGAGAATTCAAACAATACTCTGCATKCTTGAAATAAAGGACTATTACTAAAGGATATCTGAAATTTCCAGTTAGATTCTGATCAGTATCATAGGACAATCAATATTATACTCTTTATATTTCTTGGACAACGCAGGGAGCTGAAAACAGAACCCATTACCTAAACTGCTGTTTTATTCTCCAGCCTATTATAGAACTGAAACAATTTAATTTTTTTTTCTACAGATAGATTTTTATTTTTTAGAATGCAGTTAGAAAGACATGGATTTTTATTTATTTTGGGCAAAATTAGTTTTCTCATCGTACCAAAACTAAATAAAAGAAAATCTAAATTTTTGTTAAAGGAAGTACTTTAACTAGAAATCAAATATTTTTCCTTAGTTCTTAAAATTTTATCCTAATTTTAATCTTTAATTTTTCACAATTTTATATCAAAATTAGATTGTCTAGAATCAGATGAAACTCTTTGTAGAAATATTTTGAGACTGAARTAACATTTAATTAAGACTAGGCTGTGTGCCTACCTACATGATTCCGTGTTTCACACTCAATTTAAACACATTTTCTTCCGAGAGGAAGATAAGAATGTTTTTCCTATTTAACAACTAATATTTCAGGAAKGTCATAATTTTTGGATGGTAACTATTGAGTACTCATATAAGTTACWTATATGYTAGTCCTTCCAGGCCACATGTGAGYYGGAAGKATCARAAGATCTTCACTGCATCAGAATTTCAGAATACAGAATATACATTTAAAAATCTTTCTGGAAGATCTGTTTTTTCCACACTCATCAGAAAAGTATTTTCAGATTTATGTGCCAGTAACATCAGCCAGTTTACAAATAAGATTTTTTTTCAAACTGATACTGGTACTGTAATCAAATTTCTGCCTAGTAAAGTTTTTTTCATTGACTTCAGTAGAAAGAAAAAGAGAAGCAGCTGACAAAAGAATCTTAGGTTCGAAAAGTAAATATGTCTTCAAAATAAAGATTAAGGTAATTTCACATATTCCCTCTTATAAGCAACATTCCACATATTGGACTTAAACAGATTATAATAATTGTATGTAAAAATAAATGCCTCATTAAAATAGCTTGTATTAATTGTTGTGCAGTACAAATTCAAAAGATAAACAGCAATATAAAAAGCCTATCCAGTCATTATACAGTGATTTTGGACCTGCAGTTAAAAGAGTCATAGGAATTGTCTCCTAAATGAAAGTYATGCAAATCTGCCATTACTGAATTTTCTATGTTTTATGGGAACTGTCTGTGATTTTCTCAAATGAAGGGGAAGAAACCACAATTCTTTCCAGTTTTAAGGACAGTGTGGTGCGTCCTTCAGGAGGGCAATCAAGGGAATAAGTGAAGAGTGAAAACGTTAAAAAAAAGCTTGAGAAGAAACACAGACACATATTTCTGAAAATCAAATACTGACAGATGCAGATGCCTTGATAATATTAATTTTTTTTTTTTGCTTTCTTACAAAACAAGCTAAGAGAATGTTCTGTGAAAGAATAATAAAATTTGATTTTTTTTTCTTGTCTTACCAGCAAATGGGCTGAAATAGCTTAATTTCTCACAAWGCCATCAAATTCATTAATTCTTTTCAGCTTTTAATGAATTATCACAGTCATGGATGTGGATGTAGAGATTTGTACTAATGTTTGTTTGTTTGTTAGCAGACAGGAGTAATATCACATACTTCTGAAGTGTGATTTTTTTTTTTTTGAGATTGAAAGTGAAAGTGGTTTTTTTTTTAACTAAGAAGAAGAATATTGCCAAAACTGGAATTTATCAGGACATCAAGTTCTTGATATAAAATGTCTGAAACAATTTATTTATAAATATCTGCTACTGTATCATACTGTCTGCGCAGATTACACAAAAATGAATACAAAACCTTCCTCCACAAATTTGTACTCCCCAAGTGATATTTAGAAAGTATTTCGAAGAGGAAAATGTGTAGTAATTTTCACATTATTTATGAAAAAGAAAAGAAAATAGGTTTATTATTAATTCAGAACTTCCATGTTCTTCCATTACAACAATACTGTGGGCTTCCACCCTGGAMAATGGAGATTTTCATAGGTGTACTGGATTTTCATCTTTCAGRAGAAGGAGGACCTTACAAATTGTAAAAGCATCCCAGAGATAAAACATAGAATTGTCTTTTAAATTAAAGCTCACCATCAGCAGGAACACCCTATGACATTGAGAGGATTTCTATCCCTATTCTTCCAATCTGATAGCAGAGCAGTGTGGTTTGCATCTAAATGTGGGAAACCTTGTTTCATGTTTGGCAATTATTGGTCACACAGCAGAATCTCTTCAGAACTGCACACAGGTGTCTGGGCAAACACTGGGCCCTTTGAGACGCTAACAACTTCTAGCAGAAGTTATTAAGATCTGGATACATTGTCAGACAGTTAACACATTGTCGGGTACTTTGCTCAGAAAGAAAAGCSTGTTATAGTTAGAACCTAATTAAATCTAATTCTTTCATGAAATTATAGCAAAATCTCAACTCCACAGAGGAAAGTGATGTTCATTATTTGGATTTTAAATACTGCAGCTGTCAAAAGGGTTAAAAAGAAAATCTTAGAATTTCATATCAGAAACAAAAACATGGCTTAATTCAAAGGTACTTACTTTAATATATACAAATTAGGTTATAGTTAATTAATAGCTATTAATAAAGAAGAGATTTTTTTTTTCCTTACATGTAAAGTTGGAGCCCATAGTTTCTTGTGTGTAAGAGCATGGTCTGATATCTTTATTGAACATGAAAATTCGGTATTGGCTGCAATAGATCTTAATTTCTTTTGGTCAAGAGTATTATACATAAGATTTCCACTTCAAATAATCTTTTAGTCAAATATTATGTTATTGTGAGCTGGTAGTATTCTGACAGATACCTCTGCTCCACTGGTATCCATTTAACATCTAATAGGAATGTTTTCATTTCACTACCTGATTTCAAGGACAAGGTAAAGAAAAGTGATCTGGAAGCTGGCCTTTCTGCATAGTCTTTTATATGTTTTGACAGATGTTGGTGTGATAATTTCGTCTRTAGTCTCCATGATTTATCTTGAATGCCATTGCAATGGTGGTCCCTCTGTAACAGATATGACACTTGAAACAAAGAAATCACAGGGCAATGAGAAAGGGTAAGGTGGATAGCTGAACTGGTAGTGTCTGCCAGCATCTAAGTGGTTATTTYTCTCCCAGAACATGAGGTAGGTTTTGGAATAAAAGAAAACATTATTACACTTCTACGGGACCTGAACCCTTGGCTTTTGGAGAATATGCTCTAAATTGTGTGAATTTTAAACATCTAATATGTGTACAGAACCCTGTTGCATTAACTAGAAATGATAAAGAAATGGCTAGCAATGACATAAGTACTCCATGGGGGACTTAGGCATGAATATGGTAATATCACTATCGAAATTCCAACCAGCCAATTGGAAAATGGATTTTGAAAAACAGCATTCAGCCTGTGCTAATTGCAGCTTAAATCCTTAACGCTCCAGGAGAATTCATACTCCATTAAATTAAGTGCTCTACAGAAGCAGACTTCAGAAGCCTGATATTTAAGAAACATAAGCAAAGAGGAGACTGGACTTAAATATGGGACTTTCTAAAGGTGCTCCAAAAGCTGTTCCAAAGAACAGCTGCAAAGCAAATGCAATTGCTGAATTTCCTTGCCAACCCAGTTCTGGGTACATGGAGCCTCAGAACAGACACCATACAAGCAGACCATGCACACCTTTTCAAAGTAATGTGATGTCTTCTCATTGACCTTGATATGCATGGGACCATGGGTGTATTATTGATAGTTGAGGGGCCGGGGGGTTTGCATTTATTGCTCAGCAACAAAGTATTTCACTCGAAAAAAAATATTATAGTGTTAATAACTATAATGAATAGATAGGAATGGAGGTATTCAGTTTTAGGATTATAGTTTCAAATTCTCCAGACTTACATAACAAAGTAGTGTCTTGCTTATTTATCTTCAGATAAATAAAATCGAGAAAGTTAGTGTTATTCTCTGGTGTTCTCATTTTGAGTGCCGTTGTTCCAAATACTGTCGTAGTCTGAAGAGTATAAAATGGCAGATTCCAAAGAAGATAATCTGGGGTTTGCACATGTCCAGTGCAATGCCCAATGTCTCGTCAAGTCCTCAGCTTCTGGCATCTGCTTCTCCACAGACTTTCTGTTCCAATTTTTTTAAAGTTACTCTGTGATATWGGGATGACATTATAGCTAGACCTACTTGCAAACTGTAACTTTTGAGAGTTTAAAATCTCTACTTTTTATTCAATTTCTTCTGTTTTAAACCCCGTCAAACTTCCTAGTCTAAGAGACACCTAATTAAACTTCCCTGTGTGTTCATCCTGACTAGCATATTTTAAGTAGCACTTTTGTATGAATTGMTGAAAAGCTAGTTTATTTTATATCAAAATTGTTTCATGCATTCCARCATAATAAGTAGGGACAAGATCTGGTCTTCACTTGGATCAGATTCATCTTTTTTTAAAAAAATAATGGATTGAGTTATTAAAGAAAGAAGTACTTTTGTGCTACATGTGGAAAATGGTTTGATTAAACAGACATTTGGGAGAAGTTTCATCTGACTTTGTATTGTACATGTACCAGGTAGGCACCAACACCTGAGCTATGTCTCTGAAGTCTTTTTATAGTCAACATAAAAAAGGCAATTCTGAGTTGTTATTCCACTTATCATGAGGAAGACATTTAAACTGGGTCATATTAATTACATTCTAAAAGTTTCCACTTCTCAACATTCATAATAAAAGGAGTCTAGACAAGTGGCTCAGAGGTATATGTCTGCATTCCAAAACCAGGCATCAGGAGACAAATTTGTGTTCAAAAACTCAGAAAAGGAGCTAATTAATCAAATATGTTGATTCCGTCTTTTCAGTGCACAGATTTTGTGAGTGGTCTTTTGTCCTGGTCTGAAGTAACTCCTATCCACATTAAAACAATGTTGAAAATGCAAYGTCTATAATAAGGATTTCTGTTCCTGCTCCTTAGGGAAGTGAGATAAAATTGGATCTTTACAAGAAAATCCCAGTTTGTAATCCAGTAGTCTTTCCTTTTTATACAGTTATAATTTCAAATTATTTAGCAGGAAAGTTAAACAGTAGAAAGAAGGGTTAACAGTGTTTATATTAAATATAACCCTTCTTTTCAATTTTTTTTGGATGGTGGGAGAAGTAGGGAATCTTTCTTTCAGTTGCTATTTTATCTGTTTAAATATTTGATTAAGAGAGTGACATCTGCAACAAATGGAAAAAGAATAAACTTATCTRCTTTCCATATTTGTGATAGAAAAATAGTGACACCGTTTTCCCCTCCATTTTCATGCCCTTGTACATACAGATGAACACTCCTAGTCCAGACTTCTCTGTCAACAAGATCTAAACAAACCCAAAACACAAAAYCWTAAAAGATACAAAATRTTACATGAAGTGGAAACTTCAGTAYCTTCCAATTTCTCAGGGTGGGAGGGTAAGCAGGCAGAAGGTGTGAGGGTGGTAAATTTTTTCAGAATGCATTCAACTCCCGAGACTGAAAAAAATACCCAAATCTTGCTTTGGCCACATGGAAGACATTTGAGCCATGCTTTCTCTCTCTATTCCACAACAAACTCACCCTAATATGTATATTATCATATGCCATTTGGATTTTAAGAGCCACAAGARTAGAAGAAAAGAGTGCTTATTAAACTCCAGAAGTGTCCTCTCTTATTACTCTACTGGTCTCCTCACCATCCAAATTGGGGGTAACATACCTAGAATCAGTATATTCTAACAGATKAAAAGCATTATTTGATGAAATGTATGTGGGAACTTTCTAGATGAATAATAGGATGTGCATGACAAGAAGGAGAGGGAAATATCTCCCCAGAAAAATTATTTTGCCTTACAAAAGGAGATAGTTCAGATACAGCCTTCTGGCTTTTTTGGGGGTTTTTTTGGTTGTTTTTTTTTTTTTTTTAGGTTTTCTTTTGTTGGTTTTTTTTTGGGTTTTTTTTGTAGTTTTCTCTATTCTCTATTTTCCTGTCCACCAGGCAGCACAAGTGCAAGGACTGGATGGGATCATATCTTCCAAATTAGGTGCCTAATCTGGCCAGCAAAGGAAACCAGGACTTTAGGGTTTGAGAKGCAGAGAATGTGCTGTGTCTGCTCCCAGGCCCATTGCCAAGGAGCCATCCATCTATCAAGTATATCTCCGTAGACAAAGTGTGTAACACCAGCACAATGCCAGACAGGAAATACAAATTACAACTTCCCAGGAGTAAGCATCTTGTCTGTCCCACTCCCATGATAGTCCTAGCAGAACCTCAGCCCCATTGTTTGTGTAGGAAACCCATCACAATGAATCATTAGGCCGAAATCCCTACATCATCTTCAAAACTAAAGGAACTTCCTGCTGAGGGTTATGGTGGAAGAACATATAGGGATTACACAGAATTTATTAAGGCATGTTTCAAGGAGGAAACAAAGGTGGGGAAAAAGGAAATATTTATGTGATTTGGAAATAAGCAAGTAGGGGAAGTAGAGGATGTAAGGGACAAAGATGAGAAGACCATTTGCAGGTAAGYAAGAGTTGGCCACTACACTTTGTGGCCATGCCCTGACTCTGATCACTGCAGTCTGTCATGTGTCCTTGTTAAATTCCTTCAGTTTTTTTCTAGGAAGAGACTCTTTACCCCATGGCCACGAGTGTGTATGAGTCTGCGGTGCCAACTGGAGTGAATGCAGGAGTGTTGAGYGAGTGYGGGGTCACCAGTGAAAATCAAGCTGAGCAAGGCAGCAGGGAATGGCTCGGGATTAAGGGAGTGTGTGGATGTGCCAGCATCTGAGGAGGCTGGGATCCAGAGACTGCAACTGGTCTGGGTGGATGAGCCCAGTATTTGCCCTGAATCTTGCAAATCTTCCCTCTAGCAGGCTTCCTACTGAGCCAAAGCAGGAAGGAGACATTGTTCTCACTGTTCATGCGAGTACTCTGAACGTCTGTTCTTTGTGTGGACAGATGAATTAATATGTGTATATATATTCTGTAAAGTGTAAACTGTCTGTCAGGAATAGACACTCAGCCTTCTTATTGGGAGAGACTTGAGACTGAGTCAAAGGTCTTTTCCAACMTAAATGCTTCTATGAGTCTATGAATTCATGTCTCAGAGATGGCCATAGAAGACTTGAGCTAGGTAAGAGRAGGTTCCCAATCACACCCTGTCAGGTAATTCCAACTGCAATTATTTGTCTGAAACTAGAAACAGGGCAACTGGCTGTCATGAAAAGCCAGTGTTGAATGGGTAATGGAATTTGAGGTTGGTCAGTAAGTGTAGCCACTTAGTGCACAAAGAAACTGTCAGTCAAAAGTCTAGTCTTCAGTTGTTGAATGACCCTAGGGAAAGTTTTTTAAATTGTTATGTAAGTTTAGCTACATATGAGGTAGTTACTAACCTGTCTTATGGGAATGCAATATATAGGTATTGATAAAGAAGTTGGTAATCTAAGTGAGAAGGGTGACATCCCTGCACTGGATTAGAAAAAAAAAAAGCAATGAGATTAGTTTTCATACTTTTAGGAGAGATTAACTACAAAACACCCACAGAATTTCAATAGGTTTTGGCACTACAATACTCATAAAGATATTTCAG
Source organism: Alauda arvensis (assembly GCA_902810485.1). NCBI lineage: Eukaryota > Metazoa > Chordata > Aves > Passeriformes > Alaudidae > Alauda > Alauda arvensis. The sequence goes on from CADDXX010000841.1 coordinate 245,716, forward strand.
ACTATTTCAGAGTGATCCAGGGTAACCTGATTCACTGATTTCAGCAATGGAAACTGTTTCTAGACATAGTATGCTTTTTTTAATAGTGCTTTCGTTGTATCAATATAATTCTAAATATCTAAAATATCTAACTGTGGGATATAGTAAAGGTAAGAAGACTCTCAGAAGCTGTGAAAGCAGGCCTCAGAAACAGAAGGAGTAGAGACTTTAGAGCTAGYTACAGCTGCAAAGTAGAGAAGATACAAAAATACAACAAGCAAGGACATGAAACAATAGTTTGAATTTTTAGGCTTGGCTAAGATAGACCTTAAGACTGCACAAAGATAAGCTTAGCAAGATAGTAGAAAATTTTAAGCTTAATAACGGAAGAATGTGTTTCATAATAGAAAGCACAGAAGCAAGCATTGTTTGAAACAGATATATGTRTGCTTTCAGTGATTGGCTAGAACAATTGTCTGTAAGCTTTAGTAATATGCTATTGCCTGGAAWARTTTTAAAATGYCCTGTAACAAAGAGCTCTTCAGCTGCTGGCTGTTGCCATCTCTCAATTGTCTCATCTAACAATGCAACATATTAACTGCATGTAAATTCTGTACTTYGTAACATCTGGAAACAAAAAAAAAAAAATAAAAAAAGAGACACAATAGTGGCATGTTTTAATCAGTGCATTATGTTTTGCAGATGGGCTGGGAAATTTTTCTGGTTAGTATTTTTTTTCTTTCATTGTCTGATACACATTTTGATAGGTTTGATGCAAATTTCAAAGAGGACAAAAAGCCAAAATAAGAATTTTATTTCAAGAGATAAAATTACTTTTATATTTTTTTATTTRAAGGAACTAACTTTTTTGTTTCCTGCTTTGACAGGTTATTAATCTCTTTGTATCACAGAAAAGACTGCCAGAAAGAGGATGGACTAAAAGCCAAAACCAAGTGATCCTTACACAGTACAAAAGAGATGGTTGGCAGGTCCTCAAAACTGATTATTTAAAATCTATTTTCCAGAAGATCTGATAAACTGAATTTCTACTACCTGAAATGGAGTATTACATAAAGATATCCCCCAGCACTGCTTATAGTCAACAAATCAAAAGATCAGAGCTTTTATCAAATTTGATCAACAAGCTGTAATCTCTTTAAAAATTTTCCAAATATGTTTAAGCATTTTTGCAAGCCTTGTATAGTCTTACAGTGCATGACCTTCTCTTTCTCTCCTTTTTCTTTGTAAAGAACTTAATTCAATTTKTCTGCTTTAAAGAACAATCTTGTAATACAAAAGCAGCCCAGATTAGGAGTTCTCTGGGACTCCAGCATCTAGAATCACTATTTGTGCCATGAGAGAGAGTGAAATGATGAAAGTCATGCAACACAGAAATTGCCAACTGTCAAATTACCTCCTGACTCTCTTTTGTACTGTGTTGTACAGTCTTTTTGCTCATCTGTCACATTGCCCATCTGTCAGTCTAACTTGTGATTTCCATTTAAATTCTAAACACAGGTGAATACATTCTGTAAGGGGATAAGAGAAGCTTAACTTGAGAGGAAGGCAGGGAAATTGGCCATTTTGGCCATTGTCAATCCCCATTGGAAGCCAGGGACTGGAACCTGCAGTTGTCTGCAGGAAGGTCAGACACAGCCATGGCATGGCTCTGACTCCTTCCCAGAATGCTGTGAAAGGCCCTTTGGGGTGAGGAGTTTAAATGAAAACCTGAGTTTAAATGCCCAGGAGGTACCAGGGACATAAAGGTGATGTGAAGCATCATGAAATTCTGCCTGAGAAAACTTGGGTGAGTGTTATATGGGTTTGTCTAGGAGACAAACAAAAACAAAAACAAAACAAAAACAAACAAACAACAACAAAAAAAAAACTGAAAAACTGCTCTTCCTGAAACTTTTTTTWAAAAATCTTATTTCCCTCTTTTTCTTCCTGTGTAGATTTGGAAAACTCTTTAGGGTTATTTCTTCTTAAAAATACTGGGTTTTTTTCTACCTCCTGTAGACTTGTTTCTCCCTGCATTGACATAACTGAGATAAACACTAAATATAGTACAATTAATCAGTTATGCCAAAGATAATTTTGGCTTAGTGTGGGTCTACCAGGCAGTGTGCTGAAGTGCCCCTAAAAGCTGATATAGCAGAATGTCACACTGCTATGCAGAAATACTGTCTTGTGTTTCAAAAACTGATACACTGGGGGCCCCTACATCAAAGTGTCTCATGAGGTGTAAACACRTACCATATTTTGAGTCATATTTTTTCTTTGCTTGCTGGTGTTCTGCTTCAATTCTTCATCATAGATATGCCACTGTAGAGAATGTAGGCATGTATTTTTCCACTGTGCTAAATAATAGGAGACTCATATTTGTTGAAAATAGCAGAATTAGAAAGTATTTATGGTATCCTACACAATAAATATCTTTGATATAGAGGTGGGCAGCTGCTTCTTTATAATCTCACTTGTCAGAAGATGCTGTACTCCTTTCCYTCTGCAATTTTAGTACTGCTCTTCAGTGAACTCATAAAAAGGTAGTTTCATCATCTATAAGAAATTTATTGTTCACCCGATTCCATTTCATAGTGCCATAGTTGTTGTACATCAGAGTCAATAGTAATTGGCACACTTAACAAGATTGTAAAAGTTAAAATAGGCATGCAACGTACAAATATTTTCCCTGAGTAAATGCTTTTATTGGTGAAGTAGGGAATCCTCCTCTCCTCTCCTCTCCTCTCCTCTCCTCTCCTCTCCTCTCCTCTCCTCTCCTCTCCTCTCCTC
>CADDXX010000842.1:0-50074 GCA_902810485.1 Alauda arvensis
AGATTTCAAATCGTCACAGTCCCCTTGCCAGGTATAACAACAAGGTAGTCCTGTGTCATCCTCCCCAGTGCCTAACCCCTTGTGCTTCCCTTGGCAGATGGTGCTGCTGGCTCGCTGCGAGGGCCGCTGCAGCCAGACGTCGCGCTCGGAGCCGCTGGTGTCGTTCAGCACGGTGCTGAAGCAGCCCTTCCGCTCCAGCTGCCACTGCTGCCGCCCGCAGACCTCCAAGCTGAAGGCCATGAGGCTGCGCTGCTCGGGGGGCATGCGGCTCACGGCCACCTACCGCTACATCCTCTCCTGCCACTGCGAGGAGTGCAACTCCTAGGGGGACAAGGCTCCCAAAAAAACCCAAAAAACCACTCCAAGGTCGGGCTGAAGCTCCCAGCGCACAGCGAGGACAGGACTGAGCAGGCTGGATTGAATCTGGGAGCAGAAGTCCAAAATATCCCGGGCTGCTGGGTGGTGCTGGTGTGGCACGGAGCGCTGTGACAACGGCAAAAAAAGCACGAGGACTTGTTTTTAAGAGGCCTTTCTTTTTTTCTGAAAGGAATGTTTTTGAGAGTTTCTTCTTTTTCAGGCTCGGCTCTGACTGTGGAGAGGTGCTTTTACTTTAGGGCAGCAGGGGGACAGAAAAGAAGGTCAGCCAGATGACAGCACTGCAGTCTGGAAACTGGCATTTGGACAGAGGATGGGCATCAGTTCCCATGGACAACCTCCTAACACACCAATTTATTTTCAGTTTTCTAGTTATACTGGCCTTCAAAGCAAACTGTGCTCCTGGCAAGGGTCATCTGTTACTGACCTAGTGGCCGAATGCTGGATAACTTTAACTGTGGTTTAAATTACAAATAAACCATTGAAAAGTGAACTGGATATGAAATGCCATGCTTGGAATACCCAGCCTAGCTGAAACAATTATTTGCACCATGTGTCATCAGAGTTCAGTGGCTGAGCAMCTCTTGGGAAGGGAAAGGTCATGAGACTCACTATTCCCTTCTAAAAGCCTGGAAATGTGACACATCACATCTGTCACAAAAGCCATKATTCAAAAAGCTAAAAACTAATCAAATATTAAAATGCCACATACTGAATGGAATAATTTCTTAATTTGAGTAGACCTGTTGTTTTACAGAACCAGAGCCACCAAAATGATGACAAAATTTGAACTGTAACTGTTCAAATCAACAGCACAAAAGAACCTAGGACTTATTTTCATCTATTGAGCAAATACCATTTTGCCTTTGAAAGACAGGCARTCCCCAAATCCTAAATCTCAAAACAACAGGGCATCCAAAGTTTGGGAATGGTATTTGGCATTTGCTGAGAAACTCTGTGCCTCCTCCATYAATATGAGGTTTTAGGAAGGTTCAGTCACAGTCTATTGTGACTTCAAGGGAACAACACAACTGTTCTTATATCTAAATTCCTGTGTTCCTAAATGGCAACATGTGCAGCCAGCCAGCAGCATGTCTGTGCTGTTCACAGAAACCTGGCTGAGCCACTGTTTTTGGAGAAGTCATGAGGGTGTTGAGAGCATCTTTGCTGTGCAAGGACTCAGGGTCAGCAGCACCCATGGGCACAGTCCTACAGTTACTGTCTGGGATAGGCAGGACTGGCTCACATGCACAGCAATGTCTGGCAGGMTCCCATGGCAAGGAGGGGAAGCCCTTTCCAAGAACAGAGTTCAGCCCATCTGCTCACCTCCACCCAGTTTATTTGCAGCAGATGCCATGCMCAGCAGCTCGAGGCTGCACACTGCTGTGTGTGACTGGAGATCCCCAAGGTCTGCCAGGGAGCTCAGCAGCAGGAGTTACTGTGGCTGCTCAGGCAAAGCCCAATTCCTTTGCCTCTGCCTCCTCATGGTGAATGTGTGTGGGATGTGAATGCAGACACTGGCCTTGCAAGCCAAATCCTGGAGTAGGATGGCAGTCAGCAAAGAGATGGGGGACAGAAATGACCACAGGCACCATTCAGGGAGGTTTGTGATCCATGGGAAGAACTCTGTCCTTTGGAGGTGACTTGGAGACGGTCAGTTTTCAAAGACACAAAGCTGTGGGCAAACCAAAGGGTGAGTCCAATCCCCAGAAGCTGAGGGGCTCAATTGAAATGTCAGCACTGGGASTGATGAGCCCCAGTGAGCTCATTAGGCACCATGTGTTGTCCCAGGACTGTCAGTCATTCCTTTCACATCTGATGCGTGGTCTGAACATCAAAGGGCCAGTCCAGGGAGCGTGAGCTGGGCATTATCACCAGACTACTTTATATGAAAGATCATACATGCATCCCTTTCCCACTCTCTTTCAACCTCCAGCATCTGAAGATCTCATTATCCAAAAAAGCACCACCCCCTACTGTTAATTATATATAGCAAATTCCAGYCCTCATTCAAAACGTCAGCAATACCATTGATAGCCAAATAACTACACTGCAAAATATGCATGACCTCTAAGCATGGGTACAGACACTGCTGCACACCAGCAGTGCTGTGCAGCTATCTAAGGAATGGGAATGTTTGAGGGATAATTGCTATATCCAGCATCACCTCCCCCCACTGGTCTCCTTTGCCAGTGCAAAATGGGGGAGGGGGGGCTGTGACAAAATTTGGGTGCTGCAAGTGGCTAAAAGGRTTGGATGGGACCTGGCAGAACAGCGTGACACTGATCGTGGTCCTCAGGTCAGAAGAGACAGTGGGGTCCAGCAGAGGCCATAACTGAGCCAATTCAGCAAAAAAAAGAGTATCTGTAGTGAGAGGAGAGCTTGGCTGGTATTTATACCCACATCCCTCTCACTAACACAGACCCAGAACTGTAACTGTTCAAATCAGCCTCACAAAAGAAATTTGTGTTTYAACAAAAGCTTTTTTTCCCCTCTCAACACCCCCCCTCTCCTCCCCATTCCTTCCACTTTTGCTTGGTTCCTCTGATGAAATCATCACCTTGTGACCTTAAAGGCCAGGCAGAAATGTCGAGGTGAATTCAACATTATCTAATTCAACTGTTGAGTCAAATAAATGCATGGAAGGAGCATACCAGAAATAATAAATGGCAAAACAARGCAGTTGTAAATATCTACAACTTGATATTAAACAATGAATCAAACTTCCAAATTCTTYTGGCTTTGTCAGACAATCTTCATACTAACATTTAAGAAAGGGAGAAGCTGTTCTTCCTAACCAAATTCCCCAAAGTCAGTTATAAATCCATATTTTGATACTTTTTCAGGCAGCATTTTAGGCAACTCAGTTCTGAATGAAGCACACAAGTGCTACCTGTGTTAAATTCAGGTGGTATATTGCTTCAGGTAAAAACTACAGCATCTAGCTCACGGTGAGAAAGAGTCTAAATGGTGCTTGGAGATGAGCTGGCTCACTGATTTATTGGTGATACTCTGGATACTGAAGCTCTGTTTTTCAAGTCAGACTCCTGTGTAAGTGCTTCTTAAATTGAACAGCAGGGAGGACAATGTCCAGCTTTCCAGATAATGTGAGGCTTGCTCTTTGCTAAAGAATCCTCTTGCTGGGATTTGAATGAGAAGGCTTTGTCCCCTTTTTTCCCCTCACTGCACCTCACCCTTCAGACACTGTCTTCCCCCATGGAGAGGCTGCTTGAGCTGTGATCACCCTGTGGTTTGCCCAGGATGAGGTGATTCAGATTTCTGTCACCTCCCTGTGCCCCCCTCTCTTCTGATTATTTCTGAAATGAGTTTGGCTTATTTGTGACATTCACCTGTCCTAGCAGTGTTGGGGTTATGCTTCAGCTGGATTGACTGTAGTCATAATGTCTGTGAAGAGGGGAGATTTCCTCAAACCCCTGGTGTTTGATGAGTYTGTCAGTGCCCCAGGAAAGCCAAGACCCTTGGGTCCAACCAGTCTGCCAGTGCCCTGTTATGGAGACTCTTCTCAAAACAGTCCTGCTGTGTCAGAGGATGGTTTGGCTGACTTGCTGAGGGTCACACACCAAAGACAAAACCTCCTTCTAGGTCTCCAGACATTCACCCACCATCAGCAACTGCCAGCACCCTTGAAGTGCTCACATTAACAGTTTATGGAACAATATTCTATTAATAAAACAGTGACAGGTTAAGGTTCAAGGACTGAAGGTGATTGTAGCTGACTGCAAAGACTATTCAAACAATTTATTAATTCAAAGCAATATCCTAACAAGCTCTAGTCCCCCCAAAAAGCCAGCTCAAGATCATTCAATGCACACAGTACAGTTCTTACCCAAGGAGAAGGGTTTTACCACAGTTGCTGATTCAGCAGCAGGAGATCTTTATCTCCCTCAGTTTTCAGATGCTGTGTGGCTTATCAGAAAGTACCACCAAGTTACCTCATCTACAAGGGTTTCAACAGAATCCAGCTGTAGCATCTCCACTCCACCCTCTGTTTAGTCCCCCCTAGGCTGTGTGGGAATTTAGGGATGCTGACCGTGTTCTGTCCAGGGAGAAGGAGCTATATTTTCCCTTATCATGCCTGTACCATTATCTTTTTATCCTCAGTCATTTTCCCACACATGCAGACCAGAGGCAAACACCAGAGAGCTTCATTGGTGTCCTTTGCTTGTAAGAAAAGCCTTACAGTGCCCCTGCAGCTTGTGCCTATCAGAAAAAAAAAAAAAAATCTGTGATTTGCCATAATAAAAGAGCCCATGACGTAGCGAATTTTAATTCTTTTGCTCCCAGTTTTGAAGCCACTATCCTGGTTCAACCTTTATAAGAATCATTAAATGGAAAAACTCACTGCTTTCTTGGAGACACCACCCCCCTGCCAACACCTCACCTTGCCTGCTGACCTTGAAGAACTTTGGCCARGAGTTCCTGAGCCTGGCTGTCTCCCAGTGGTCTTTATCAGGGCTTTTGTAAGTTAATGTCACAGGGCTCATGCAGTAAAGGAGAGCTCACTGGCATCCATGGTCCACCACAGCCTGTGGTGGGCTTTCATGTGAGCCTTGGTTTAAATCTGCTCACCAAATCCTTCCAGAATCACCACAAAGCCCTGAAGCTCAGGCAGGACTGTGTGACTTGCAGGAAGAAYGTTTCTGTGAAAGAGGAGGGCAATAAAAGAGGAGAGGTTACTGTCCCATAGGAACAGGCTGATGCTCTGCTGCTCTGTGTGTCCAAACTCAGTTCTTAGTCCCTGATGTGAGAAAAAGAGAAGCCCCTGAGCTCCCTCCTGTGGGCGAGTGTTTTTTCAGTGTCTAGTTCTCCTTGTTCAGAGACAGGAGCTTCGTACAGAAACAGCCTGAAGTGGGATTAAACCCTTTACAAAACACAGTTCTGCTTAGCAGAGCATTTTTCCTCTGACTTGGGACATAAATATTTTTGAAAAATCCAAATGCTGTTAAAATAAACTGGTTTAAGGAGGGGGAGGGAGGGCRTGTGTTGCTTTTTTTGACTGCAATTATTTGAAAGACAAGGAGCTCACAGTCTTGTGAGATAGATTGCATTGTGGCTAACAGGTAGTGAGACTGATATTCTTACAAAAGTGCAGCAGACTGATGGAAATGAGCARCCCAGGTAAGTTTGCTGTGTTGCTAACTTGTGTACAAGCAAGCTGATTGGAAATCCAAATTGTGAGTTTATTCATTGTATTTTGCAAGGAAAGGGTCACAATTTCTATTTATTGTTTAAAAGAGAGAGGACAATCACCAGCAAATTGCAAACTATGTTAGTGAGCAGTYTAATGCACTGAAAATGGTTCCTGGTGGTTCTGTACCAGAAAGATGCTTTGTGTATCAAGATAAGAAAATTTAGAGTTCACTAAGGAGAATAAGTAATCTTGTTTGGCTTGCACCAAGAATGATACATCAAAGTGTTTTTTTCTTTTTTTTTTTTTTTTTTCCTAATAGATCATTCAGAAAAGGTCAAGGAATCAAAAACATGCATGAAAATACAAAAGGACATCTATCATTTGTCTGAATCAGAATTAATACTTCCCTTAGATGTTAACCAGCAGTGCATCCCATGAAATATTAAATGAAGTTAATCATATTCCCAGCTAATCTACATACATTAACATGATCTTTTATTCTTGAAAGAATTAAAGAGCAAATCCTGAGCTACAGCTGTTTTCATTCAGAAGTACAATTGGTATTCCAAGCCCCACATGGATCTCAAGACTTGATAATTTTCCATTCTTCTGAGGCTTTTCAGACATATAAAAGAATGGAGGCTTGCACAGATATTTCGTACTGTAGTCAGTCACTGTATAAAAAAGATTAATCTGGGGAGCTGCAGTAAATTGTGTGCCAGGATTAATYACCCCAGCTCCCTACCTTAAGCACCAGAGTCTCTGACTTGTTGCATGTAGTTCTCCCTCCAAAATAATTTTGGAGCTGAATCCTCTACCCTGAAATCTCTGTAACAGTTGGGGATCAAAACCCCTCATTTGAGTGGACAAGGGTCTGTGATGAGTCTCCACTGCCTTGGGTGACCATGTTTCCCCACAGAAGAGGTAAACTCACCAGAGCAGCTGKCAGTAAATGCAGAGCAGTCTGAGTGAGCTAAGCAGCATTGCTTTTCAGCATTTTCAGCATTGGCAGAAACATTTGGCTGCTCTTTGCACTTGAGTTTGCTGAGTTTTCTGCAGATGCAAGTTCCCAGGTGGTCCCTGTAGGAAAGGCAGAGACAACCTCTGCTGGTCAGAGAGATTTTTACCTAAAACTGTAAGGCTGAAAATGCCCCAGGTAGGTGTCTGAGTGAATTAAAAATTAGATTTGAAGAACTTACAMCAATAGTATTGAAATGTTGAAATTACCTGCTCACTCTCTGCTTTGTTCTTTGAGAATGACTTAAAAATGCTTTTGCAGAACTCAAACACTCACAAGGGCCATCAGCCCCATAGCCCCCAAGATTTGGTACTATTCCAAGTAGTACCTCTTGATCTTTGTGCCCTATTCCTGTGTATATGGATATGCACGTATATGCACAAAAGAAAGCTCTATTTCACAGATATCTCTTTTCAGCCTCACAGCCCTCYACCATTTCTGAAAGCCTGGAGAAGACCCAAGACTTCTCCTAGACCCTCTCCACTGCTCTTAGAAAGCAGCTGTTTCACCACTRTTTCCAAGATGGACAAAATTTAGCAAGCAGTTGGCCAAGCATCCCTTGGTGCCCAAATCCTCCTGTCCCTCAGCTGACTGCTCAAACACAGCTCTCTGTGGCCACATCAAGGGTCACTTGCTGGAGCCAAATAAGTATTCCAGACATAATGTTTTGTAGAAAAGKGATTAGGATGGTCCCATATAAAACTGCATGTCTTTGTTTACTCTTTCCATCTGTGTTTTTTATGGGTTTAATTTTTGTTTTAAATGCAGATTTTCCCAACTCTTGTTTTGTTTCCCCTTTATAACATCGACAAAGGGATTATGGGAACTTCAACAAAATTGTTTTATGGTGTTTAGAAATTGTGCCATTTCTCAAATTTGGAATAATATTTTAAAAGGTAGTTTTCTTCCACAGATTGTAACTGTGGGGAAAAACACATCAGARGATGAAACACAGCAGAGGACACTTGGGGGAACTAAGACACCGAATTGTAGACTTGGATGAAAAGACAGTAGAGGATTTTCTTTAGCCARAGAAATCCCACCATTAATACTCAATTGAATAAGCACTAAATGAATTCTGAGCAAGATTTTCCAAGGGTGCTCAATATTAACTCTGCTTTCATTCACACAGGAGAAGAGCAGTCAGCAACTTCAGTGAGAGCAAAGCCTGGCCAGCAAAGCCTCCTGCCTGAGGCTGATGGGGAGGCAAGGAGGGAAGTATCCATTCCTGCAAAGAACCTGCCCAGGATATTGGCAGTCCTCAGAATCACATATTCACAACTCAGCTGCTCCTGACTGAAGAAAACAGAGTTATATTTGTTTTCTTCATCCCTCTCACCTACCTTGCTCCTCCTCATCCACCCTGCACGTGGAAACAATCACCCTGCTCATGTCAGACATCTCCACACTGTCCAAACACTCCCAGGAACTGCAAGTGTGACCTGCTGCAGCAAAACTGTGCAAACTTTAAAGCTATTCTAATCTTACATGAGCTACATGTGTTCAAATAGTACCACTCCAGGGACTAGAGCTGCTACTGCCTCTCATATTTCATTCCCTTGGRTGCACAAGAGAGTCCCTACACTGGGAGAACCCATTCCCGTGCTGTTTCTTTGTTTRTATTTGATTCCTCCTTTATGGAAGGCCTTGGATAATGAGGAGCAGGTAGCCAGCACTCCTCATCTGTACTCTCCAGCTTGGAAACAGCCTCAAAGGGGAAACATATGTGTTAATTGTGGCTTTTCATCTGCAGGCACCAYGAACTTCAGAACACGAGGTTGTGATATTTCCCCCTTAAACTGTAATGATAGATACAGGAATGTGATGTGTGCACACACACACAGGAAAGATGAGACAGAATTTGTTCTGAGATGCAAAAAGCTGTAGCTTCCAGCCYTGACTTGGATAATCACAACTTTTTTGGAAATTATTTATATTAARTCTTTCAATGAGTTATAAAAGAGAAACATACAGAGACACATGCACAACCTTGCTTTTACATAATCATGGATATATTTTTATGCATTTAAGCCTCGACAGTGCCATGGCTGCCAGACAAAATAATTACATGGATGACCTTGAAAACAATAAAATCGAAGGTGGTAAACACAAAATGAGGCTTGGTCACCAGCACAGCTGGCTGCAATGGAAGCAAAAGGCATTACTGATTTTGCTGAGTAACCTACACTTTCCCCTGGAGGAGGAGCTCAGRGTGAGGCTCAGGCATGATAAAATCCCTGTGAATCCCTCCTTCCTTTCTGGGAGAGAGCTGAGGATGAGCCTTTAGGTGGAGCTCACTTACCGCTGTTTTTCCTGCWGGACACAGCTGGGCCAGCCCTGCAAGGAGAGAAAACAGCAACAATCTCTTGATTTTCACAGCTCAGGTTCACAGCCAGGCTATTTGCAGGCTGAAAAATGAGACTGGAGGTGCTGTGTGCATGGGAGCATGGGGCAGTGGATGCACCCAGCACATTCCAGTGGGTGGCTGGAGGAGGCTGCACTGGGCTGGGGAACAGGGAGGGCAGACTGAGCAATTGGGACAGGATTGAATTTCTCAACGAGCCAGATGGATTTAGCTCAACGAGGGTTCAGTACCTCTGAGGGTATTGAAATGGCTCACAGAAATGGCTTAAAAATAATTTGTGAGATGGCTCCTTGGGCTTTGTAAAGCAAAAGGTTTAATAAACTTATAAAATAATAAACAATAAAGAACAAAAGAGAAACCGAGCACAGGTACTTGTAAGCCCATTGYACCTTGCTACAACATCCCAAAAAGCACCAAGAAGCTCTGTGCTCTCCCTTAAGTATGAAGTATTTGAATGCATTTTTTGTCAACCTGTCCAATAGAGAATGGCTACATTTCTGAGGGACAGGTAAAGAGACCCTGTCCATGTTTCTGTCCTGGCTTTGAGCCAATGGCTGCCAGGAGAGCAGAGAAATTTCGAGGGCTTTTTCCTTTTAAGTCCTAAGGTGAAACTGAAACCCTTTTCTTTATATAGAAAACCTCTGCTTGGTTTTGGGGTGTATTAATACAGGACAGCAGGGCAGGATTTGTGCTCAGTGTGGGAAATCAGCTGCACAGTGTGTGGTTCCTAATTCCTCCACCCTTTCTGTGAGATCTGGAATGCTGGAGAGAAGTAGCACGAATAGGTGGAAGAAAACTCCAAATTGTTTAGTGACATGTTTCTTAGAAAAGATTTCATCAGCTGAAACTAAATCTGTCCCAGAAGTTCTTCACTATTGTTTGATTTCTCATGACCAATATCCTGACCTCCTTCTCATGTATGTAACAGAATATATTTTGAAAGGAAATCCACTTACAATGGAAACAAATTTTAACAGTGTTGCTTCTCATTCTGTTACTGCTTTACTTTCCTCCCCAACCCCTGGGATTTTTTTACAGGATAATGCTTAATTGCTATACCTGTAAAAGCAACATTAGTAATTTAAAATGATATCATGGGTCAGTTAGGAAGATTCACTACCCCTTTCACATGACAGGTCACTAACCATGTAARCAGCTATTGAAACCAGCAATAACAAATTCCAGTGGTGCAGCATTACCMCAACTTGCTCTGTAAATATTATCCTTTCTCTGGATTTCTCCTACACTCCAAAAATGCTCAGCAAAACTTGACTAGAACATCCTGAAGACAGCATGTTATCCTGTGTGTTACACAGAATTCAGCARGCAGGGTTTGGCTCTTGAATTAAGGGGCACAGAATTACACCTGTGTTTGTCTTCCTGCTGCAGGTGGAGAAGATCCAGGTGAGACAACTGAGCCTGAASTCAACTCACCTGAGCTGACATTCCGTGTATATCTCTGGGTGAGCTGAGTAGCCTTCCAGACTGATTGTCCTGACTTGGTGCTTGTGGTCTGTAACAGGAAATCAGACACCTATTGCAGAGGTAGATATATCCTCTCCACTTTTAATCTTCAAGCTGAATAAACCTATTTTCTTCTTAACAACAACAACAAAAAATCTATAATAATTCTATCACTCTAATTTACCATTTTACTTTAATTCTTATAGCAGAAAGTCACTGATGCAGATCAATATATAATACAGAAAAAGAAAAAAGGAGAATTTTAACTCAAAGAACCCAGATCCATGCACATCCCTAACATCCCTACAGCAGCTGTGGAGATCAATAGGAATCACAGAGATGCTGTTAATGCAATCTCTCTGTTGATACCCTCACAAATAAACATGGTCCAGATGGATCTTCTGAGAGGTAACACCTAGAGCACCTACCAAGAGTAGCTTCTAACAAACACAAATGTGAGATTGCACCAGTTCAGGCCCTTCCCATTCCCACTGATGACTGAGATGATGGAATAGAGGGGATGCCTGTTGTATTTGCATGTGGCATTAAGCAGGAGGGGCTGCAAATACAGATTAGTATTCCAAGCAGTCCTGACAAATGGAAGGCACTGCCTAAAGCAAACAGGAGACCTGAAAGATGCAGCGAGACAGGAAAGAATAATCAGCAGTACAAATATAAACCTTCTCCAGGAGGAGATGTGGGGATTAGGGTGGGTCACAGCAGAGCAGAAGTCAACATTGTGTTGTTATGAGAAAGCTAAATGCAATATTAGGTGGCATCATGAAGTAACCCTTCCACTTTATTCAGTGTTGGTGATGCTTCAGCCAGAATAGTGGGATCACTTTTGAACTCAAGAAAGATGTTCACTAACTGGGGAAAGTGAAGAGGAGAGAAATTCAAATAATCAGAGGGCATGAAAACATTGCCTGCAAGAAAGAATTGAATCATTTTGGCTGTACAGTCTAAACAAGAGAAGGATAAGGGAAAAATCTGTTGAARATRTTAACATAAGCAGCTGCAGGGATTRAACTCACAGTATCCATAATGAAAGAAACATTCTTGCACAGAAAACATGGGAATACAGTAGGTGGYTGTTAAGACACATCCTTAGGCACCTTTAAGAAGTTTAGAGAAATGTTTAGGTACAGCCAATCCTGCCTCCAGAGTGTGCAGGTAATTAAATTACCTCCTCAGGTTTCTTCCCAYGCTCTGGTGTGTAACAGTGACCATTTATTCACAATATCTTTCTCTTGGGTAAGCCCATGATGCATGACCTCCAAGGAGAGGGTTAAAACAATTGTGCCACAAAACTAAGCAGAGGAAGTCAAGGCTTGGGTCCTTGGTGGAGGGGCTGCTCCAGAAAAAATTACATCAAAAGGACTCTGATTGGGAAGCAGGAAAGGAGAATCATTTGTGCCACCAAAACTGAGCTGAAAAGACAGCAGAGCTACAATATTTAGAAAAAGTAAATACTGTGGATTTGTTTCAAACAGCAGGGCAGCCTGCAGAGGCCTGGGAACATTTGGCATGTTAAAGTGTAGGCTCAGGTACCCTATTTTTTCTGTCTGTTCTTTTGTCAGAGAAAATCTGGCTTCAGCTTGCAGTTGTGAGCATGAACTCCCAGTGCCTGCTGCAGGCTGTRGATCTGAGAGAGATTGAACACATGRTGTTGAAGATGCCTCTCTMCTTGTGCTTTTACTCCTTTTTTYCYYCCACTTTTTCTTTCCAGGAGTGATGATTCTAAACAGCTATGCCACTGGCCTGAAGTACAGTGTCCAGACCTTAAGAGGCTTAGGCTTTAGAGCTGAGAAGCTATATAGGAAAGGAGATGGTCAAAAAAGCAGGGGAAAAGATGTTTTGAAACCTCACAAAACAGTCCAAGAGAAAATATTTTGAGGGCAGAAGGTAGTGGTGAGCATAGGGAACTACAAAGCAAAAAAAAAGAAGAGGCAAATGCTGGTTTCACAGAGAACAGGCAGTCTCTGCTGAAGAGCCAAGGTTAAGTGAAGATGTGAAGATGTTGGGTGAACCTTGCTGTGTGTGTGCCCCTGCTAAAGCTCCGTATCTCTGAGATCCCAATTCAGGAGGCTGCTGGGCAGCYTCACTGACTTCTGGTATTGCACAATCACCTTTTATTGATCTGTGATGATTCCTCAGGCTTAGAGGTGACACCCAGGGTGAGTTTTTCTATCACCCTCCTGGGGATGAAGGTGAAGCWGATGGGCTTGTGGTTTCCTGAGTCCTTCTTGCTGCCCTTTTCTGAAAATGGGAGTGATGGTGATTTTCCTCCAGAGCTCAGGCACCTCTCCCAGGGGATCACCTCTCCCAGTCTGTGGGCAGTGCTCCCTGTGCCAGGGGCAGGAGTAGAGATTACCCCTGGCTGGAGCCTTCAGAATTCAGAATGAGATTGTTTGGTGGCCAAWAAGCAACACCATTATCAGGTCCATGTTCAGGATGCACTTTACAGTTGGTGAAATGATGAAGGCAAACTTTGAATGTTAAAAACTGTTTTTTAGAATTTGTCTCGTTCCTGTCCATTACAGCATTTGGACTTGATGGACTCAACAGTTGGACAGATAACCATAAGAACTCTTTTTCAACCTAAATGATTCTGTGATTATCTAGCCTTGGCAATTTGGGGAAGAATTATCACAAATGCAAAATGCCATCTTAAAATATAAACCTCAGAAACAGGTACCAATGTCCCCAAGTTTAAGAAGGTYCTCAAATCCAAAAGTGAGTGCCCTGGCAACATAGGATTTACTGTTTGCCTGCAAGATTATCCACAGAGGAACAGTGTCCTGGGTCTGTGGAATCATAGAATGGTTTGGGTTGGAAGGGACCTTAAATTTCCCTCTCCCTGTGCTTGGCATTATTACCTACACCATTACCTGTGTGCTGTTCACTGCCAAGGTCCTGTACATCTGCCACCTCCTCCTCAGGAGCAGCAAACCACTGTGGCTGTGGGCTCAGCAGCACCACTTGTTGGGGAAGATGAAACAGGACAGCCTTATAATTATGCTTGGCAAAAAGATTGTGATAATGTGAAACCTATAAACAAAGTAGAAATGAGAGCCAGCTTTGATATCTAAGATGCCAAAGCCAGTCACTGAATAACTAAGACAGCCAAAGGAGAATCCCTWTGATTAAACAATACCATAAGAAAATAAAGGAATGCTGAGAGTCCAAAGGTTGGAGAGACCCTGGCAATGTGGCAGGGAAGAAAAAAAAAATAGATTTTTGAAAGTAGATTTCAGGGTTTAAAATGTAACACAAAATAGTAATCTAGTAACTTTTACAGGCTATATGTAAATTCTGTAGGATTTGTGCCTTGTGCTGGTTGGTTACTGTGAATCAGAATATTCGACACAGAGAAAGATGTAATGTATTGTAACCAGAATTTAGCCCTCTTGCTTGCTTGCTTTCTCTCTCTCTCTCTCTCTCTGGGGCTTGCTTCTACACTGTGGCTGGCAGCTTGAGTAAGTCCCCCTTTTTGCCCAGGATCCATACAATTAACTGCATATTCCAAGGGCAGTCTTGGACTTTAGGGCTCCCTCATTACCATCCCGGAACCCCCACACCACGAGGTTCCTACAGCCCCTAGATGGAAACTAGACAACAAAATTTCACAATCCAGTTTAGAAGGCATGGCCACAGTTCACAAAGAAATGCACCAAGGAAAACCAGCTATGGAAAAATCCAGACAATAACTTGGGAGAGAAAAGTCCAAGTTTTAGGCAGAACAGAGTTCCCTGGAAGAAGTCTGTTGTGGTTTAAGGCATGGCTCTCCACCAACACRGAGCTCATATGAGGCCTGCATGGGTTTAAAGGTTAATTTGTCTCTGACCTTTTGATCAGCCTGAGTAAATACAGCACTACTGGCCAGCCCAGCTCTGCAACACAGTTTGCAGAGGTGCTGAACCTAGAAGAGTGTTTTATGCCTAGTGATCTCCAGGAGCTGTGCTGTTCCATGCTGTGCAACACCTGGTTCAAGGGGAAAGCTCTACCTTGCTTCTCAAGGGAATGATATTTTATGATGTATCAGAAGCCAGTGTTCATGGTGATGTGGCTATTTTAGTTTAAAAGATACAAGCACATTAAAGTATCTTATTTCAGAATACCTTCCCTCATTAAGCAAGCCTTGTGGTTATATAATGTACAATCCCAGAGCCTCGTATGAAAATGTCAGGTTCTTTTTTTTTTCAGAAATACAAAATACCACGTATATTTGCTAATTAATCATTGTGTGATTACTTTGATTAAGTCTACTATTTTCATTGGTCAGTCAGTCCCAGGTGGAATGCTGACTTTTCTAACGAGCTCAAGGTATTTGCAATCACTAACCAATATTCAAAAGGCCAGTTCTTTCTGGTGTTGTCTRYACACATTCTTCAAGTGTGAAAGTATGCAAACACACTTGGTTTATTAAAATCTTACCTCAGTGCTAATGCATTTGTGACTGTGAATTCAGAAGACTTGGCTGACAGAACCTCAAAATTGTTTCACTTGACTGACACAGGCTAAAAGTCATATTTAATTGTCAAAAGAATTACCAGATGAGATATTTCTTGTACCTTTGACCAGGTATTTCTGAACAGGTACAAGTTCCAGAAAGCACTGTGACTTCCACAAATGTCTGTCTGCTTGCACATGTTAAGGTTCTTTTCATTTAAAACCATACCTGAAAAGCAAAACAGTTTTTTTTCCACACCCAATTGTTTTAGAATAGCAATAAGAACTGTAACAGAGGCTTTCAGAAAGCAGTTCCTGACATCAGCAGGAATTGCTCCACTGACTCTTGACAGTCCTTAGAACAAGACTGCAAAGTACATCAGTGATCAGCAACATGCCAAGCAAAAATATGTGGTGGCAGAAGCTGCAGACAAACCAGCCCCTCCCACCACAGTCTGCAAGATGAAAAACATCCAAACAATGAAACTTATTTAGTGACCTGTCTCCAAACTGGTGGAAACACAGTGGATGAATCACCCCTCAGCTGAACAAACCACAGGTACAGGAGCAGTAAGGAGTGTCACTGCTCTCAGGAAAATGCCACAGCAGTTTCCCAACCTCTGTGCACAGGTTGCAGATACACAGGGAATGGGAGTAAAGGCTGAAGGAGTCACCTATAAAATGGAGGACACTAAGCAAAGATAGCCCTAAATACTTTGAGAGGCTAAAAATTGGCATGAAAATGAAAAGCCCTGCTTATTGTCAGATCCAGATCCTATGGATTTTAAACTATTGTAGGTCTAGTAAGAGGATATATATGCAATTTTTTAATTGTTTAGAGGAGGTTTGTGTTTATGAGTTAAACAAAGAAGTATACAAGGAAAACTTGATGAGGGGCTGGACTTTGGAATTTATTGGGTAATTAAAGATTTTGGAGGAAGTTTGGGCCTGAAAAGAATGAAAAACTGTATATAGAATAAAAAACAACAAACATGCATGGAAAATCTAAACCAAGCTTCAGAGAACAGCATCAAGCCCTGACCTCAGAAGATTTAGCACAGAAAGATTTGGATTAAAATCAGCACTTGGCAATACTGGGATTTTTGAGTATTTAGAAAACACGGAGTGCAAAGGGCAATTATAGGATAAAAACTTGATTCTGGTCCAGTGCACAGCTCATGTTGTTTGTGTGTGTGTGTGCATAAAATCTGTGCAATGACATTAAAAATGCCATTAAAATTAAAAATGCCCCAGCCTTCCCATGCTAAAAGGTCCTTCCTGCCCACCCAGGAAGGTGTTTCAGCTTTGTCCCAGGGCACTGAGGGGCACTGAGGATGAGCAGCACAACACAGACCTTTGCATAAGAGAAAATTAATCCCACCTGCAGAAACAATAACCTCTTAACCTTCTTCTCTTTAAAATTAGATTTTTCACTAGCAAGCATGTTTCCTAATCTATTAATTATTTTCAGGGCTCTTCACTGAAGCCATTCCAATTTACACAGGGCCATCTTGGACTGTGGAAATGTGCAGGGAACAACATCCCCCCATTAGTCACAGCAGCATTACAGTACACACATTGCAATACCTAATACATGCACAATAACCTCTTTTCAATACATGATAGCCTGTGTCCTCTTGTTCATTACTTCAATTCTTCCCCAAGTTTGCACTGTAGGAGCTTCTGGAATATCTTCCTGTATGTTTTTTCCTGCAGGATGACATGAGGTTTGCTACTGATGATGGGCTATTTCACCACAGCTAAAAATTAGGGAGTGAGGCAGAAGAAACATGGGGGGAAAGATAATGAGGAACCAGAGGAATGCAAACCTAGGAGCTTCTTTTGACTCCCATAAAGGTGAAATAAATCAGGAATGAATTAATAATGAAGGCTGGTAGTGGACAGACTGGAAGGGAGCTATCTTTCAAGTGACAGATGGAAACAGGGTGCTGTGAGTTCCATGGATGCAAAGCAGCAGGACCATCGTGATCAAGAGAAAAAATGTCACCAGCCGTTATTCACAAGAAAACATTTGGCATGAGTGAGAGGCATAACTTGTCTCTTCAGGAACTCTTGAGGTTAGGCTGTTGGTGAAGGACATGGTAGATTTTTTTTGTTAAAGAGATGAAAGTGTTTGATTTCCTCATATGTTCAGAGGTATGCTGGTGCATTTGCACAGGACACTCTCTGTTTAGAGGTGCAGATGGAATTTCACTGTTCTCATCTGCTTTGCATCTTTAGCTTTTGCTTATCTAGTTCAAGAGTAAAAGAACCGAGCTCAAATAGATTCTAAACAAGAGTCAGTAAAAAAATAGGCATTACATAGCAAAGACTGTTGGTTTTCAGTTCAGAACATGTCTTCTAGTCACTACTGTAAAAACACTGATTATTTTCAAGCAACAGCCTTTGATTAAGTCTGTCCTTAAGTCTGTCTCTGTCTGAATCAGCAATATGGTCCCTTCTCAGGTACTTTAACTTTTCTAACTCCTTTACATCAGCATAAAACTTTGCTTTCCATTCTGTCACTATCCTTGCCCGCATGGGTGACCTATGGACCCATCCCTCAGGAATTCTGCATGGCAGGAACTGACATAGCCCATGAACAAATGCAAAGTGTCTCTAGAAAGTCCACAAGTCCACACCACAGATGCCATGGCAGTGCCAAGCACCTCTGCATGCAGGTATTCATGGTAATAATAGTGAACATCACCACGAACCTGAAAATGGATTTCTTTTGGAGGAAAATTTTGCCAAAAAAGAGAAGCAGTAGGAGATTGGATCAGCCTGAACTGCAGCTAATGGTCAGGAAGAGATTAGCACAATGCAAGGATGAGCTTGATATTGAGGAATTAATTTATGTTAGTTTAAGGGTTTTCCCCTGCTTTTTCTTTGTTGGTTATATTAGTAAGTATGCATATATTTGCATGATTGCCATAATTGTTTTTAATCCTTCCATCAGAATGGTGGTTACACCAGTCACAGATTTGTAAAAGATTTGAGCTCATCAGGACAAACAGATGGAAAGGAAACCAGAGACTRTGAAGCAGGACAGCTGGAATGCTTTGAGACATCACATCAGTTTTCTTCCACTCCTTCTTGGGGCTTCATTACACAAGCAGTCTTGATGAATGGCTTGTCTGTGAGATCTAATGAGGGGGCCTGTGACTGRCTCCTTGTTGTGTTAGAGCCTGCATGGCCTCCTCCACTGAATGGGAGGCTGCCTCCAAACCCTTTTGCCCAGGAAGATCCATAAGCCCACACAGATGATAATAATAAAAAAGCTAAAATTATTTTGTTCTAAAAACTCGTGCACTTGTTTTAAATAATTATGGCATYGGTAGGGACCTAATTTTGYGTGCTGCTCCWGCCTGGGGGTGGGACAGGCTTGGGCTGTCACCTTCCCTTGGGGGTCCCCATGATCCTTGCCCCCATGCCCAGGCACTGTGGCACTCAGACCCCTGTTCTGTTCTTGTGCTCTGGCCCTGTGTGTGCTCAGAATGTGAGTGTTTACATTCACTCATTGCTTCTACTAACAGGCTTAATCTTGTAGGTTTTACATTTAATGATCAGTCCTGCTTTGAATGCAATCTGATTGATAAAATATTCAATTTTTGGTTATTAGCTCTAGATGAATGTCTGACTGTGTATGTTGGATTAAAACTCTTGGCTATTAACATTTACCTCTCCAGTTAACATTCAGCTCTCCAGTTAACATTCACTGCTAACCAAGACAGATTTCAGTCATGGCTGATGCCAGAGTGCAGCAGACAAACCTGCTGAGACACCTTGCAGCAGTTTTCCCYTAGTGGAAAGCCTGGCATGCAGCTWATGCTCATTTAATTGTGCAGCATTTCAAAAGCACTGACGTGCTTTCACAATTTCTGCATTGATTGCAYGAGGGAAATTTGAAACAGTGTAAAATACACGTTTAGAAACACATTCAAATCTGCCTGTCTTTTGCAACATCAGTATTCAGCAAGCACAAAAGGCACTAAGCAGGTGAACATCGATGCCTGGTCACAGATGAGGGAGCAGCCAAGCCATTTCACCCCTCCTCTGAGGGATTCTCCACCAGGGATGAAGTGCAAGCACCAGACTCACTGGGTGCCTGAAAGCACCAAGTCCCAGGGCATGSCAGGACAGTGGTGGAAAAGGGTGGAGGAGGATGAACACCCAGGGATCACAGACAGGGACCTGGCACAATGGGAGTTTGCATTCAGACCAGGGATTTGGAAAAATTCCTGGATTCAGTCACACCCCTGCACCTGAAGCAGGTGCTGATAAAGTCTGCAGGTAACAGAGGAATCCATTCTGATGCTTTGACTAAAGGTGATGTTAACTTCTATTTATCTGCCAGCAGGAAATTTCAGAGATTTGTCCTGAAGAAGAGATTTTTCCCCCTGAAGATGTTGAAGAACAACTGTGACACATAACAAATGATGAAAAAACTGTTTTTATTGATGCACTACTATTCAAGGAGTAGAAACTGAGAGGATATGTAATTTAAAAKCTGCACAGTGGTTTTACCAGCCACTGACCAGACAGTGATGAATCATGTGTCTAAATTCTACCTCTTACACTTTGTAAATGTGAAGATCTTTGGCTTTTTACCCCATCAACTTTCCACTAAGTCCTCAGAATTTAGTCCATGGCTGTCAGTACATTTTCTACCAGACAGCATAGCTATCATGCCATTTCATTGCCACAGTGTCAGAGAGCCTAAGAAAATTTATGAAAACAATGTATTTTATCTCAGACAAGCTCCAGTCTGAGGTGAGAAAATGTGGAGGCTCTCAGCTGCTGTGTTTCCACAGAAAGTTTGCTCTGCTTTTAACATCATGCATTCAAGGGATAATGTTCCAAAATCCAGGCAGAACACACTTTGTCTATTTAATTAGTTAGGACCACATGGGATGAGAGAAGTAGTGGGACCATAAAAAAACCAGAAACTGAATCCTAATGTGATTAGATGTGAGGGCTCCAGACCCAAAAAAAAAAAAAAAATCATCTTTATGCCACCAAAGAGGCTTTATTAGAGTATTGCACTCCATTCTGCTCATACCTGTTGAAGACAGATGCTTTTGGAGTGGGACCTGTGTATAAAATCATTATGAGGACSAGCAAATGTGTATCCCCATATCTGAGGATCCTAAAGTGCTTGACAAATATCACAGCATTGCAAACAGAAGAGCCAAGAGGGGAATACAGCTCCTGTTTAAATGTACCATGGTGTGCTAGTTTTTGTACTGGCTGGTGTTACCATCACACATGGTGTAAACATTTCAGAAGCAGAAGCTACTGAGATGAAAAAAATGAACCTTTGAACCAGAATTATTGCAGGAGAGAGGAGGGAAAACCCACCARCCTGGCTTTGGGAGAGGTTTGGCCTGCTCTAGACAGTGCTAGATTTATTCACTAGCAGGATTACATAATGTGTCCATGAACATACAGAAACAGACTTAATGACACAGATGTTTGTTCTGTTGTATCTTACCAGGAGCTCTTTTAGAGCTTTGTGCCCACCAACACCCCCATGGAYCTTCATGTGACCCTAGGATGTGCACCACATACCCCCAAATGAAAGCAACACAGCCTTCTGTTTCAAACACTTGCATTTTAAAAAATAAATTTAAAAAAAATAATTGTTAGAGCCACAAGAAAAAAACCTGGAACCAGAAGAATCCCAGAAATAAGTGTTATCTATTGGGAACATTAGGAGGCTGTGGCACCTGGCATTAAATACATAAATATAACCATAGCTATCTTYGACAAGAGCCCATAAAATGATCCACTTCTGCTTTTGGAATAGCCTTCCCCAATTTTCAGTGTTTCATATGGGGTTTGAAATATCTCTGCAACCATTATTTCTGATCATTTGCTAATTGGGTCTCTCTTAGGATGAAGAGGTCTTGGAGTTTAACCAGACAGAGTCTTTTAATCAGAGTAAAAATATGTATTTCTATTTTTATTCTATTTCCTGTACTTGTAATTTTCTTACCTACTATTTTGCCTAAAAATGTAGGATTGTACCCACTGTAGTCAATATTTGTGACTTCCATCACAGATGCCCCTGTCTCTGAAGCTCATTGAGTCTCACTTGAGGTTTTATGGAAGAGGGACAGGGAATCCTCTCCAGACTCTCATGGCCTGCTTTTTCCTGGAAGTGGAGAATGACAGAGACTGAACGTGTGTCTTTGGCTCAGAGGATGTCCTGGAGCTGGGAACTTTCTGCCTGGAGCCTGCCGAGTGTGAGAGGTCAGGTTTGCCTCACATCACTGCTGGATGGGGTTTGTACAGACACCCCAGACCAAACACATTTCCGTGCTTGGACCATCCCCAAAGCCGGTTCTCGTGGTGCCACCCTCACAGGAAAGCAGAAACCTGAGCAATGGAAGGCCCTGCTGGGTGTGCAGRGGCCCAGCCTAAGGCATCCCAGTGGATTTGATGATGCTGCGCTTCTGGATGGGCCAGTCCTTGCCCTGTGGGCGAGTCTCTCGGGGGTCTCACACMCAGCTCTGTGTTCGGAGGCCGGCCTGGAGCAGCACTGACACATGTCACTGTCACACAGCACAGACTGCAGCTGTGCCAATCCTTATTTCGGGGGACTCTCCAAGGAAAACTTGGTCTTCCAGAGCCCTTACCTCGGCAGCCACAGGTCCCCTCTGGCAGCTCCAGGGTGGCTGCAGAGGGAGCAGSAGCGGATTCCAACATAACCAAGCAGAGAGCAGAGATTGCCAGGGACAAATCCCCTGCCCAGACCGTGCGGGAGGCAGGGACCGCCATCCATCCCCAGGCCTGTCCCCGGCGCTGGGGCAGCAGCAGCAGCGCCCAGCAGCAGAGCCCAGCAGCAGCACCAGCCCCGTTCCAGCCCCGTTCCAGCCCCGCTCCAGCCCCGCTCCAGCCCCGCTCCAGCCCCGCTCCAGCCCCGTTCCAGCCCCGTTCCCAGCCGGTTCCGCCGCGGGGGCGGTGCCGGGGCGGGGGCGGTGCCGGCACAACCCGGCCGGAGCCTCGGGAGCAGCCCCAGAGCGCCATGGCCGAGAGATGCGACGTGATCGTGGTCGGGGGCGGCATCTCAGGTGRGTGCTGGGGGCGGCGGGGACGGGGGGATGCGCGACCCCCGCCCGGGCCGAGCGGCGAGCGCATCCCCACGGGCTCGGTACRGCGGGATGAGCACAGCCCCATCGTCCGGGCGGGGTGCCCTGTGGTGAAGGCAGCATTGTATTATTATAAGCTATTAATGATTTCGATTGTAGTGTTATTTTAGTTATTTTTTATCTTATTTTTACTTTATAATTTACTTTATAATTGGTTTTAATATGGTTTGCTTTCATTATTGATTTTATTATTTATTTTAATTATTTTATTAATAATTTTACTAGTATTTGATTCATATTTATTATTATAATAATTAAATTTTATTATTATTTTTATATTAATTTTAATTATTTATTTTTACTGTAACTTCTTTTAATAATAATTTATTTTCATTATTGTTTATATCTATTATTGTTCATTTTTACTACTGTATTTAATTTTATTAGGTTTTTTTGTTTGGTTGGTTGGTTGGTTTTTTTTGTTTTGCTATTTTTTTAGTTCAGTTTTATTTTATAGATTTACATTTTATTTTTCTGCCACTGCCCAGTCCTGGCATGCCCTGAACCTGTGCAATTCTTCCAGTAGCCCTGGATCTTTTGGACAAGCGAGGCTAGAAGTGCTCTGTGACCAGTCCAGGGGTATTGGGCAGAGGCCCTTGGTCACATGAGATTAATTTGAATCCTTGGCTGCCTTTTGTTCAGGTGGAGGCATAAAGGAAAAATGCCTGCTCTCACCTGGATGAATAGGAAGTTTCTAGCTCCCCTTTCAGCGCAGGAATGGGTCTGAGAGCAGGAGCAGCCTGGCAGAGCRGACAGACAGCCCTGGGGCCCGGAGCCTGCTTGCACCTGAGTGACAATCAGCTGGGTTTAACCCAGYCTGGGCTAGAAGACCTCTGTGCCTGCCCAGAGTGAATCTCTGCCCTGTGCATTTTGTTCTGAGCTACATGTGCCAAATAAATCGTGCATGGGCAGTAGATCTTTTCCCCTGTACCTTTGGCTTATCAAACAGTTGCTTTTTGACTCCTTGGCATGGTGAGGTATGGAGTGATAGCTCCTGTCCCATGTGGTGATCTCCTCAGAGCACGATGAGTGTGCACACATCCACAGATCCRAGCAGCATCTCCTGCCAAACCACAAACAGTTACTTGAGATCTGTTACAAAATGTGATTTTGTCCATCCATTTGTCACGTGGCTTTTAATTTCCACTGTTTACTTACATATAATTCTAGATGYCTGTTTAACCATCGTGTTAAGGTTTGTAGCGTGCAATTTGATACACAAAATGCAGAGACAAAATCATGGGCGTTATTTCCTAAGGATGATTCTCTGATAACAAACTGCTGAATAATGTTTGAATGTTTCAAGTATGTTTGTATAAACAGCAAAAATTAACCATTGCTCTTCTATAAAGGACAGTGGATYCTGAACACRGCRTTRTGGCTAATTTTTACACCGTGTGTCACAGTGAAACTCAGTTAAAGTAATTARCCTGKGGTAAATCTGTTCATGCCTSGTAAACAAAACCCTTTCCAGTGGCATGGTTTGGTACAGCAGTAGTGCTGCATTCCCTCTGTTGAACGAGTTGGAGTGAAGGAGTCAGTGTAACAGCTTTTAAACTACCCTTGTTATTCCTGGTTGCCATGGGAATGTTTTCGTGGCAGGCCTGCACAGCCCACTCAGGTTTTCTGGAGGAGCATAATGAGAACAGGGCAGCAGTGCTGAGCTGTGGGGAATCAGGTGCTTGCCTTGCTCTTTGCCACCTGTAGACAGCAGCAAGTGGCAGGGGGAACCAGTTTTCTRTTTACTTCTCCTTACACTAAATACCCACCACAATGCTCCTGTGCYATGCTGTAGCAACTTTTCTCCTGTCTTCCCACAAAGGTTGGAAAAATACACAGGCACAAAAATTGCTGTTGACCGAGTACCCCTCTTCAGTCACTTTCCTTTAGCTGTTATGTGCAGCTCCTGCTTCACCTCTGCTTCACACTTGGCTGTAAATCATTTAACCTGCAGCCAGGTGATGAAACCATGGTTTTAGATCTCCATACACTGATTTAAAACCCCTTCTAACATGCACAGCTGCTGCAGAGAGCTCTTCTGTCCACCAGACAGTGAAGTGTATGATTTTTTAAAATGAAGCACTCCTTGGAGACTGGGTTTGTTGCTGCTCCACAACTGGTGTGTGTTCCTTCAGAAAGTCTCTGGTTTTGAGGTGCCTGAGGCTCTGGGGTTGCTGCCTGTAAAAACCAGCAGAAGGCTCTTGTCACACTGAGGTGTGCTCAGCCACTGCAGCCCTCAGCAAAGCAGGTAATTGCAGAGCAAACAGAGACTTGCTGTGCCTGCAGGAGGATGCAAACAAGTGTCACGGGGCTGCCACTTGGCTGTCTCCTTTCTGTTGGTTTATTTAGGTAAAGCCTGCTCTCCATTTGCAGGCTCATACCCTCTTTGGCAGCAGCTCTGCCCCYCTTTTTATCCAGATGTAATTAGTAGGGTCTAAAATTTAAGGAGTGATAATGAAATAACGGTGCAAAGGCCTTCACAACCCTGGCAGTCTCTGTTCCTTTGTCAGAAGATGCCACTTTCTTTGCTGAATCATTTTTGGTTGTCCTTTATTGCAGGTTTGAGAGAAGGGAAGAATAAAACTAAGGAACTGGCCAATATAAATTTTATGTAATGAAAATCTACTCAAAATTAGTCTTCATTTCTTTCAAGTCAAAGTAATGGTCTGTGGTTTTTCTGAAGATGTCAGGAAATCTCARTAGTACTGATGATAATGAAGACCTTTGAGGAACATGAGGATTACTATGGGTAGATTCTGTTTTATGGGTAAAGTCTGAGATTTTTTTGCAAATGTTGCAGATTAAAAAGAACTATTTGGAAGGAAAATTTCCCAGAGTCAAAAAGCATATATGAAAATGCTTAGCCACACATTGCATGCAGCATACTTGGTGCTAAAGAATATTTAGATCAGAAGCATGGCAGACCCTCTTAGAGCTGGAATGTGCTTTGTGACAGGTTCTTCTCTTTGCTTAGAGTCCCCTCTTCTACTTTGAGGAGCTCCTCTAGCATGAGGGTCAAAACAACTATGAGAAAACTATAGAGTTGCATAATCAAACTTRTTTATCTTCTTAACTGAGACACCAATGACTTCAAATAAAATCTTGAAATCTGTTCAGAGATTTTGTTTACACTTTCTCCTTTTATTTTCAAAAGAGTCTTCCTGTCCCTGCTTTTGCCTTGGGAACTGCTTTCCTTGTTTTGTTTTCAAGTAAACTASCAGATTTTATCCTAATCTTATGTCAGTCCTACTTAAGAAAATGCTTCTCTTAAATCTCTAGTGCACAGATTTTACAATCAAAAGTGAGGTTAATTGGTTTTTTTTTCCTTAAAGGTGAAGTCTTTTCTTAATTGTAGTGTTGTTTGAAGTATGCTTGGGGTTTTCCTGTTCCCAAGCAACTTGTCATGTTCCTGTAAGCTTAGAACCAAAACACTATAAGATAAAGTAATTCTATTGTTATGTTGGGTTTTAAAAATATTTTCATACCTGTTCTTGCATTATTGAGATGCCACTGTGCTCTCTACTCTTCTTAAGCCTCMCTTTTAATTTGTGTGACAATTTAATGTGCTGTATAATTACAGTAGCTCTCACTGCGTCTGTGAACCACTGTCAAGTTGATTTAAAAATAGCAATGAAGCCAAAACATCCCAAAACAGACCAGGTGTTTTGAGGGCTATTCTATGATGGTATTCTATCTATTTAAAATTAGACTGATGCAGAGGTCAAAATTGTTTTTTAAAACAAACCTGGGACACGTTGTAAGAAAACTATAGATGAAACATCATCTTCAGTAGATATTTGTTTCTTTTTGCCCTCAGGTAGTAAATTACAATGTCTCTATATTCCTCCTCTGAAAAGATAGTTTACCAAACAAGATGATGTTTTTTGGAGAAGGTTACTAGTCTGGGATTCCTATGCTATATGTTCATCTGGAGAAGAAAAAAACCCCACARAACCAAAATGAGAGCATGGAAGAAACATCTGCTCATGATGAACCAGAATGGATCAATCAGTGGGAGGACTCTGACCCTTTCCAGGGAGCATCACCCTCTCTGGCAAAGGGAATCCAGGACGTTTTCCTGCAAGTTGACATGATGAAGCTCTTGGTTCCCATTTTCAGTCACCTGTCTCTGTGTCTGACAGCAGGAAGTTATTCCTTTTGTGCTCAGCCACTGTCATGGCTAAAGCAGTTTGAGCCAGTTAGATGGAACCTCCGTTTGACTTCTAGATMTTTCACAGAAAAAACTTGGCAATGCACAATAAACAGAACAGAAAGCAGCTGCATAATGTTGTGAAAGAGTTTGGTAGCCTAGGCAGCAGGGACAGCTCTTGTATTTCACTGTCTGAGACCTCCTAATTGGTCTGAGAGTTGATTTGATAAGAAGCTTTCCAGTCTATCTGCAGGGGCCATCTCATCTCACAAGGCTCAGGGTGATGCATCATTAAGGAAAGGTTTTCCATTAGCTTATTTAACCATTATGAAAGGGTGTTGTTAGGGAAAGTTCATTCAGTCTGTTCAGCAAAATGTGAAAACCGCTATGGAAGGGGAAGAAAGGTAAGTTGGGATAGCAAAATGGGAAAAGAAATGGCTGTTATCTCTTTTATGGGAAATATATTAGGCTATTATGGGGAATTACTGGTAGGGAACCAAAGTTTATGTGCAGCACTTGGTGTAAAAGTTACAAACTGGAAAGTCCACAGGATTTTCTTATCTGTACTGCTGAATTGCATTTTTTTGGTGTTTTGGTGTGTTTTTTTTTTGTTTGTTTGTTTGTTTGTTTGTTTTTTGGATTTTTCTTTAGACAAACTGGATTTGAAACAGGAGAGACTGAAAGCTCTTTGTAAGCAAGCTCTTTGCATTGTTTGCTTGGACAAGCACCTGCAGGGCTGCTTTTAGTTGGTGAGATTTGTCAGTGTTTAACACTGGACTAGAACCTAATCACACTGGAGGTGGGGATTGGTGTTTGTCTGCATTAGGGATTTGKTTCTAATCGAGTGTGTGATGTTCTGCACCAGTTTTTTACACAGRCACTGCCAGCTTGTTGTCTTGTGAAACTTAGTTTCCCTGATCAAAGACAGTGACATGGAAAGAGTAAGTATTTCAGTTTTGTGCTCTTGTTCCTTTCAAAGACACAGTTAAAAATTATTTACTTGGTTATGTTGACCACAGATGTGCACCTGCATCCTCCRTGTCCATCCTCCATTTTCTCCTTGCCTACTTCTCTTTCTTTCATTTTCTTGTAGCATCAAGAGTCTGACAAAACATCACATTCTGCATACTTATGAATCGTGATTTGCTCGTTTTTCTCCTTGGCACCATCAAGTTCAGGAGTTATTTTAGAGAAATGCAATTCATTGTGCTTCCCCTGCTGTAGTGAGTGATCAGTGTCAATGTCCAGCAGGTAACACCATGTCAGACACTGCAGTGACACAGGTCTGGGTTAAACACTGGTGGTCCCTGTGGCTGTGGTGAGCAGCCCACTGCTCTGGCTGCTCCCTGGAGTGTTCAGGCTGTCTAGGATGATCTCAGGAGTGTGTTGACAAGGATACTGTTGACTACTGGAGGTGCTCTTATCAACTGGTGTGTGTATGCTGTCTTATCCAAAGCTGGAGAGATGTGCCAAAAAGCTGTGGATTTGTGTTTGCACTGCCTGAGCARTGTGGGCTTACACAACCCTGATAGTCCCAAACATAAACTTCCAGTGCTGCTTGTATCATTATAAACCAGCAGAGAGTTTGCTCTGTATTTACACATCTTACACAGCAGCTAATGACAATGAATTAGGCCTTAYGCTTAATTTAATCAATTCAGAAGGCTTTTCTTCTTTAGAAGTTATTATTCTGTATATAAACAATCTGGGGGATTTTGGCACGTTTCCCACTGCCACAGTTTCCTTCTCCATAGCACAACTGACAACTGTAACTAAATAGTTRTGTTATTTCATGATAAAAAGCCACATTGTCTCGCTGCCCTTTCCCAAAACAGGAGTTGTTTGCCTTTGTGCTCTCTGTTCTGTATCAGTTATTTCACAGAGTGCACTGATGCAGCAGTGAAGTTTRTAAAAGTTTACTGAGCTGGGCCCTGGATTATTGAGGACCTTCCTTTGGATTTCCTTTGCTGAGAATGTGTCTTGGTGTACTTACAGAGCACTCAGGGGTGATTCTAAATTCAGTCATCATTCCTGAGGAATTGTGGTCATARAAGAGTTTGGGCTGGAAGCAACCTCTAAAGGTCATCTATTCCAACTGCCCTGCAATGAGCAGGGGCATCTTCAACTACATCAGGTTGCTCAGAGCCCTGTCCCACCTGGCCTTGAATGTTTCCAGCACCTCTCCTGTCCAACCTGTTCCAGAGTTTCCCCGTCCTCATTGTAAGAAATTACTTTCTTTACATCTAATCTGAATCTCTTTTAGTCTAAAATCAGTATCCCTTGTCTTATTATGACAGGTCCTACTAAGAATTTCACCCTCATCTTTCTGATAAGCCTCTTTAGGCACTGGAAGCTGTTGTATGATCTTCCCAGAGCCCTCTGTTCTCCAGGCTGAACAACCCAAGTGTTCTCAGCCTTTCCKCATAGGAAAGGTGTTCCATCCCTTKGATCATCTTTGTGGGCCTCCTCTGGACCTGCTGCTATAGGTCCTTGTCTTTTTAGTGWTGAGGACTCCAGGGCTTCTGCCAGGCTTCGCTTTCTTGAGGAAATTACATTCATCTCATTAAAGTTTCAATCATTAATTTTTATATAGCCGTTTTTGARCTTAATGTGATTTTCCTTCTGGGCTGATAACCTATTTCATCCTTGTAAACTTATGTCAGATTTATTAATACTGCTGCCTTGAAGGATGGTCAAAATGTGATCACTCATCTGATTCACTGGGTTTTTTTTCCTTGTAGACTGATTCGTGTCTAAGGTTTATAATTTTGTAATGCTGCATTATTCTTGTTTAACATTTTTTGTGCTGTTTTCAGTGGTCAGTGAGGCTGCACTATAGGCCATTGGTATTTAAACCATGAAGGGTTACCATTCCTCTAAATAACTCACCCACACTCTTTTACTTTGCACAGCTTTCTCTGTCCTGTCAGTTTTCTGTTCAAACAGCTTGCTTAAAAGAAAAATCCATATAAAGTCACTTGGAAAACTGTGTTTTCTCCACAAACCATTATTTGGTTTGGGGCTAAAAGGGAAATGAATGAAGAATGGTCATCAGGGTTTCATTTGGGGATACCCTGAGTTCTGGATGAGTTAGTAATAAAATGGGTGCTGAAAGRTGCCTGCCAAGCCAGAGAGGAGTTGCATTGACCTAGTCAAGAAACAGTAATAATGTTATTTATGGGAAGAGCAGGCTTCTGCTCCTGTGCCACCCACAGCCCCACAGCAGTCAGCTGGGAGAGTTTTGTGAGCTCTTGGCATCATCAGGAGCAGCAGCAGCAGCTGATGGAGAGCAGGGAACTGCCCAAGGAAATGATGGGTGTCGGGATTTTGTAGGGGGTCTGTGTGTGATTGTGTAGAGGAAAGGAGAGCAAGGGATAGGATGGGGCAATGCAAAGTGAAAACCATCCCTGGAAGAATGGGTGATCGAGCCTAGAAAGTCTGAGACCTTGTGGGTAACTTCTGGTAGCTGGCACATCTGGCAAAATAAATCACAGATGCACTGATTTTTACCACTGAGGAGTCTGGCTGTGGCTCATTAGGGGCTTGGGCATCTTGCAAAGRTTGTGGTGGTGACTTCTGATGGCACTTCATTTTTCAGGTGTTTACAAAGTTCCCTGAAGTTTTGATTCATTTTAAGCCTGCTCACCTTACAGATATTACTTTATTCAACTTTTTCATGCTTTTCAATTTCCAYACAGCTGGAAGTGAGGAGGGTGGGGAGGAAAGATGCCCCTGAAGCCTCCTGCCTCCCAGGCAGCTGGTCTTTATCTTGATGGTATAATTCATATATAAAACAGTGAATTGAGTCTGTTCAGTTGRCTGCACACAGCAGCAGCTGATCAAACAGCAGGTTCATACTGTGCACCATGATTACCTGGATTACTAGGACAGCTTGAGTATAAACTGGGCTCATTTTTGCTTGAGTGATAAATCTGTGTTTGAATGTAATAAATAYTGGAGCAAGACACCTCTTTTGTTCCAATATGAATTAATTTTTTATGAGGTGGCTTGGCCAGAGGCTGAATCAGTGAGTTRTGCTAAATAATGAGCACAAATGAGGAAAGGAAAGGGTGTGAATGCTTTTAATTTCCAATTCAGATATTCATCTTTTATTCTGTGCTTCCTTCACCATTTTTGGCCCTACCCATCCTATCAGAATGGTACAAGTCTAGTGGTAGCAGTTTTTGCTGTGATAGTAGTGATGTTTTTGTGAACTGTTTGGCTCAAACTTCCTCCTGCCTGCACTTAGAGATGGATGGATGGATGGATGGATGGATGGATGGATGGATGGATGGATGGATGGATGGATGGATGGATGTCACAAGTCATCTTATTTGGTAGTTCTCTTTTGGGCTTCTCTGGATGACATCTACATTCTCAGCCTTTGGTATTTCAGCTGGGGAATGGTTTGGGCTTTCAGCAGGGCTCATCTTAACTTTTTGGTCATTCAAATAAATAAAATGTTCACAAATCCTTGTAGGCTTTACAATTTAGCCTGTGCGTGTCTGTACACACCTACTTGTATATGTGGGCTGTGATAATACGGATTTCCAAAGAGTCTCTGGGTTGTGACTGTTTGGAAATGACATKGAGAGGTGCTCAGTATAAATCTGTAATAATTTTGTGCTATTTGTGTGAAAATCATTGGCTGCAGATCAATTAAAATGTGAATCAAAATGGATAGCCATGCAGTGAGGACATGATGGCTCTGCTGGGCTTTGCTGTTGCCCAGCCTGGCCTGGGTGAACATCTGTGAATCATTAGATACTGAGAAATCTGGGAAATTATATGTTCATCTTTAAAGTCAAGATACGAGAATGAAGGTGTGTTTATTTTTTTGGTTCATTTCTTCCAGTTGATTGTGTTTTTTGAGCATTTACTTTTCTCAKAAGACTAAAAAAAATGAATTCTGAGCTTGAGAACAAGCAAGACTTGGCAAAACAGATAAGCATTTCTCTTCTGAGGCAACTGTTGCATAATTTARCAAAATTTTCCAGATGCAGCTTAGGCTTTTCTTTCCCACATTGCTGTGTATGGAAGGCAAAACTGTTCTTCAGAGTAAATCTGGCTGGCATTTTATTTGCTTGTAAATCTCTTCCTAAAAGGATCCTTTTAGGAAACTGCCTATATAGACCCTCAGCCAGTTCACTGTGCTCAGCTTTATTTGATCCAGTGCTATATCTGTTTGTTGTGGCACTTTCAGTTCTCTCTGCCCTTTTTTCCCCCCCCTTTATTGTGTCTATTGTGTTTTGAGGCAGCTCAGATTGTAAACTGTAGCAGAAAGGGATGACCTAAGCTAAAGGAGGCCCTGGGACTGAGTATGTGTGATTGTATCAGAGTATAAATTGTAATTACATTATTGATATTGTTATTAACATTACCTTTTCAGYGTATCCTGGAGCCAAAACAAAGGACATGCAGAATGTGTTTGGGTTTGGTTTTTTKACCTGACTGAAGCCTGGAAGAAGATTTCTGACGTGCTTTTAAAGTGTGAGGTGGGCATGGCTGTTCATGACCAGTCCATTAAATGAAGAGGGCACAGTAAATGAGTGAGACTGGAAATACTCAACCTTTGAAAATCTGGRGTGCCCAGTTTTGTTAATATGAAGTTTCAAGAGGAACTTCAGATGTAAAAGTGAAGTGGAAACGAGGGAAGCCTGGAGCTGTGCCTTCAGTGCTTAAGCCTGGGTACCACTGTACCAAAGGTGTTGGGTTTTCACCCAAATGCCACAAATTGTCTTCATCCCATCCCAGGGCTTGAGGTGAACACCCCACAGCTTTG
This sequence comes from Alauda arvensis, assembly GCA_902810485.1. Lineage (NCBI taxonomy): Eukaryota > Metazoa > Chordata > Aves > Passeriformes > Alaudidae > Alauda > Alauda arvensis. The sequence goes on from CADDXX010000842.1 coordinate 31,913, forward strand.
GTCATCTCACTCMTATCTGCCCAGGCTCTGCATCACTTAACCAGCTGCAGTGCCTGGGACAGGTGTAGGCTGAATGTTTGTAATTCTGGTTTTAARAAATKAATAAATGCTGCTCCCTGCACCGTGGATGGATCATCCAGGGGCTCTTGCAGGGCAAAGAGATCACAGAAAGCTGGGACTAGAGATTGTGCTCCCCTGAAGTCCCRTTAACTCATGGGGATGCTCGTACTGACCTCAGTGACAAAATTACAGAATTAGGGCTGAGACAAAAAGCTCATTGCCTTGGCTAGACAATGAAATGCCGACAGAAATAAATTATATTTGCTCATAGAGTGCTGTAACTTAGGCAGAAATGTTAGGTCCTTTGTACAAATATTTTAAGTAAATGTACATTTTAAGCAAATGTACATTTTAAGCAGATAAGTCAGGTTGATAATGTCTCTTTTTGCTCCTGGGGGTTTCTTTTTGCTCCTGGGGGTTTCTGTTTACAGTAAAACTGTAATTTTGTTGTTTTCCAAAGCTCCATAATGTTCTAGGTTAGTGATACTCATTTTAATGGTGTTAATTACAGCATGGTGATACAGTTTAGGAAAACAGAGTATCTCCCCCCATGGCCACAATACTTGGGTCAAAAAAGAGTTGCTTTGCTAGTTTTTCTGTTTAGACATGAATGTAAGGCATGACTGAGAGTGACAATTTACACTGGCCCAGCTCTACCTTGGTTTCAGGTTCTAAACTATAATTTTTGAATTTTCTTTGGTGAGATTGAGTCAGATATCTAAATTACCATTGTTTGGGTGGCCCAAATTAGAGAAGTTAAAAGGTTACCTTCACACTGAAGGCACAGAATTCTTCACAAGAGCAAAATTCCTGAATCTTTCCATAATGTGAGGAACATTACAAAGCAATCCTGCACCACCTTAACTCACCCAGACCCTGGGCCAACGCTGGTTTTGCTTTTTTGTTGCTGTTGTTGTCTTGGCTTTTTGTTTTATTTACAGTCCTTATCTGTGATGCCTTGCAGGCGTGATTGTCTCAAGCCATTATTTCAATTAGAACATTCTAGCTGGCTCATGATGGGTGGCAGAGGTAAAGGTGACCAGTGCCAGGTTCAATCTCTGAGTGGCAGAGRAGTAATTGGATTGTGTTCATTAGAGCCCAGGCAAGACCAGTGCTATTAAATTGCAGTTYCTAGCACAGCAATGCAATAAGGGAGCTGTGGAGCACCAAGGACAAACCCCACTGGTGCAAAATGTCAGCTTGGCTGTGGCCTTTTCCCAGCTCCTGCCCTCCATCCTTCCAGGGACACAGTGGCATGGAAACTGTAACTTTTACAGGATGCTGTGGAGACATTTCTTAGAAGGAGGTCAGAGARCCCTGAGTATAAACAAAGAGGTTTTTATTTGAATTTTTGGGCAATTTGGTCTAAGCAACAGGAAACTGGATTTTTTTGCTGACTGATCTAATTTTTACATGCTAGAAACTTAATTCCTGATCGAGGGAGTGTTTTTTTCTCTTTCCCCCACAATTTACCTCACCTGCTTGGGGCATATTCCTCTGAGTTTCTTCTTACTGACCTCATTCACTGCAGCTGTGTTGATCACTAAGGGTGGTGTTCTCCCCAAATGTCCTTCTGCAGCATTAACAGATGGATTTYGTTTCTTTGGGTACAGTGCAGCAGTTTTGGCCAAATTCATTTATTTGCTGTTTGCATTTAGCAAGTGTTCCTGAGCATCAAAGGTGGTAGGTCAGGAATACTGTACAAAGACATCTAACAGTGAGGAAAGTTGTATTTCCCATGTGATTCCACGGCAATACCMGCTTCTATAACTTTTTGTAGGTTTTGACAGATTTCCTGTTTTCTTCATAATATTTTAGATACTTCAAGTGGGGATTTTAATTTGTTTATTTGGGTTTAGGTTTTGTTTGTTTGTTTGTTCTGTTTTTTCTTTTGAGACTCATCACTTAAATTAAGAAGTTAAATTCTTGGCCTCTCTGGTCAAAATGAGAGTTGTATGCAGGATCAAGAAGAAGAAGAATACAAAGATKGCTAAAATAACAGCTTCAATGTGTTAAAATATCCATGACATGCATCTGCTGAATCATTGATTAATTCTGTTAAAAATACTTGGGTTCATCTATCTTACAGCCTGAAGCCTTATTTGTTTGTATCAATCAATTATGATATATTTCCTTTTTTTGCTGTCAGTCTTGTGAAACATTTTTGCACCCCACAGTTTCTCCACGGACCCCAGGGCAGGGGCCTTTGCTGGCTGYGCAGGCTGAGTTATTCCATTTCCAAGGTGCATTTTTGGACAGGTGCTCRTGCTGAGCCTGCTGCAGGGTTTGTTCACTGCTCTGGCCTCCACCAAGGCTGCTCTGCCCACGGGCTCTGTGCAGAGCAGCATCTGCTACCTGACATCTCTGCAGACTCACTGATTTAGATGTGGCTGAACAGGCTGACAACCGGGGAAAGAAAACCAAAACAACCTTTTGCAAACATATCTTTTGTGTCAAAATAAATGCTGGCAAATGTTGGCAAATGCCATGAATTGGAGGAAGTTCTGCTTTAAGACCTGCAAGTTAATACAGCACAAGTACAATGGCAGCATTTCTTCCTGCTCAATGTGCAATTTTAGTCAAAGGGAGGAATTTTTATGGTTATAAGGTGGACAATTTTTTTTTTGTGCCAGCCATTTTAGAACCTATTAATTCAATGCCTGTGGCTTAGCACTTTCTTTCCACTTTCCATTAATTAAAGTTTAGAATTTGTAGATTATTTTTATGATTTTATAAATGAGAGAAGCAATTTTTTTCCTTGAAAGGACATAATAAATATGGAGGAACATGATAAAGTAGTGAGTAATACAAAGAAAGTACAACAGGAACACCTTCAGAAATTTACAGCTTTTCAGAAATGCCACTTCCAGCCATGTCCTTTCTAGTGGTTTTTTTTGTTGTTGAAATGCTAAGATGAAAGGGTATTTCAGTAAAATTGCTGATTTCAGGCAGAATAGAATGGCATTATTATATTTCAATCAGTTTTTTTTTTAGAAAATATACTTTAAAATACTCTTTAGATAATCAAATATATTTGATTGTAGGGCACATGGGGGGTCAGATGAAAAATGAGACTCTTCTCCATTTTTCAATTCAAATATAAATATAATAAATATGTTATAATATTTATAGATGTAATATATATAATATTTATATTGTATATTAGACAAGTATATATAATCCAAATATACACACATATACATACATACATACATACATATATATATATATGTATATATATATATATGTATGTATGTATGTATGTATGTATGTAAAAAACCCCCGTATATAATAAAGGTTGGACTCTATGATCTTGGAGATATTTCCAAGCTGAATGTTTTAATGATCTCTATGGTTCTATGAAATACCAGTTTGGATTTTGCTCTAACATAAATATTTAAGATTTTCTATTTTAAAAAAATTAAAAATCTGAGTTAGTCATTCTCTCGGGATAAGAAAACTGTTGATGTTAGGAAGTGAGGTTGTAATGAAGCTGTTTAGTGAAATTGTGCAGTTTAATGTGTTTAGTAGGTACAGAGACATCAAACAAGAAAKAAATAAGTTGGAGCTGAAGATGAAATAATGACTGTGCTGATTACATTTGGGTCTGATCTGTGTGAATGCAGAGTGCTGCACGATGGGGAAGGAGATGATTTTCGTGACTTGAACTTGTGTTACAAGATTCTGGGGGAGGCAATCTCCCTCCAGGATCTCTGGTGGCTGCCTTGGGTACCRGGTTGCTGTGGCAACAGATGGAGGCTTGCCCGGTTCAGCATCCTCTRAACACGGTGGTATTTTCAGTCTGGGGCTTCAAATAATCATCTTWGCTTTGTTGTTTGCATTAATTACCTGCCTGTTGGCTCNGTTGTTTGCATTAATTACCTGCCTGTTGGCTCTTTGAGCAGAACTGCAGGTGAGGCTGCTCAAATGTTTGATTTTTGCTGTCTCTCTGTATATATATATTTATATTTGGCTCTCTGTGACCCTTTGGAGAAGGCTGACCTGCACTGGAAACTGGACAAATTTCTCTCTTCTGTGAAGTGGTGGCAAAAGTGACTGAGSCCTTACATTGCAATTCAGATCTGAGTCTACTGAGATGCCCCTGGGGAGGAGGGAAAGCTGCCTCTGGGTGACAAAACACTGTGCACAAAATAGGAGCAATAACAGCATCAGTCGCAGTTTTGGACGGCTTTTGCATTTGAATGTGGCTCTTTGCCTGACTGGTGAGGAATGRGGGCAATATCAAAGATCTGCCTTTTGTTAGTGAAGTGTCAGAGTGGCAGGGTAATCTTCTCAAGAGGAGACCTTATATCACCTGTGACTTTGCTTCACAGGTATTTTGTGTGCTCTGTTTGCAGCAATTGGGGCACAGAGAGACCACTCTGACTCATGCTCAGACAATAGGTTGTGGTTTGTGGGGTTTTCTGCAGCAGTTGTTGGTTTGTGAAAAGCAAACCTCAACCTCATGCCCCAATATTCACATCCTRGTGTTCATTTCCATTTTAATGTGCTTTTGTTGCTGATGCCTTACCTGCCCTTGTACACTTTGGCTCAGAGCTCTCTCTTCACAATATCCAGTCCCCTCACTGTTATTACAGTGACAGTCCAACAGCCCATTTCGGGCCTTGGGTCCAGCTCCAGGAGCAGGTATGGAGTGATGTGGCAGTCCTGTGATTCCCACCGTGTGAGATACCAAAACCAGCAATATTCCACTGTATTGTGGTATCTGACACCAGCAGCCTTGAGTTGTCCTGTTCTGGGTGTGCTTAGAGACCTGCTCTGGTCCTTTGCTGTGCCCTCTGASCCTCTGCCTTTGCTGCTTCCATCTTTTTCCTGTGAGGTGTTTGTGATGATTTCTGTGGGACCAGAACAGAGCTGTGGATGTGGGTGAGAGGAAGTGGGGGGCACCAGACCCTGGTTATCACCAGCTCAGGTGATGCTCAGTTTGGGAACCCTGCAGACTGCATCTTCCAAGCCCCAAGGAGGCATCCCTCCCCCTGCAGAGATCAGATCTGCTGGAGGATGGGCGTGGATGGGGCAGTGAGATGTCAAGGAGCCTGAGCCTTCCCTCAGCACCGTTTTGGTTTTTTTGGTTTTGCTTTAGGAAAGAGTAAATTTTTGTCCACCTTTAACACATCCATGTATGAATGTGGCAGGGGGTGGGGGAAAGGTGGCACGTGCCCCAAAATAAACAGTGGGGAATAAATGTTAGGTGCAATCAGGTGGGTGAAGGGTGCAGGAGGAAACAAGGAGGTGGAACCTGGCCTGTGAATCAGCTGCATTTCAGTGGAATCTGGAGAGYTGTCCTTTCACAAACTTCTCTGTTGGTTCAGCTCCTGGGAGTTAGCTGCCCTTGTTCCCAGCTGCACTGAAATGTTTATTCATTAGGTTTTAATAAGGAAAGTCAAATCTCATATCCCTTAATCAGTGTTGGTAACTGAATGCTATTAATTGATTACTCAATACCTGTTAGCATGAAAACCCAGCAGAGACCTTCAGTGACAACAGCCTTCAGTGCATGCATTCATTCTGTAAATTATTAATAGCTACTATTGATCCTCTCCCAACTAATGAAATATTTGTCTTTTTTGAGAATTAACTTCTTTTTTTCTGTAACAGATGAGACAGATTTATTTAGGACTTTTGTTGCTTATTTTTCCTCCAGGAGCCAATGTCTCTCTGCAAGTTGTTTGAAGGAGTTGTCCATGTTTACATACCATGGCTGTTTCTGTATTTTGTTCTTCCTTGGTATCTTTAAATATTTTTGAGTGTAGTCAAGGCCACTGATCCAGCCAGATGTTTTTGCAATATAATTTCCTCAGTAGGAAGCACAGAAAGACCTTTATCAGTTTCATTACTGGTTTTCTCACCAACACTTATGTGAAAACCCAAGATAAACAAGCCCATGTAACTAGGGAAAAAAAGAAAGGCAGGAGGGTATAATGTTTTAATGGAAATATCTACAGCTTTTCTTCAGAAAATGTCAAATTCTTTAAGTAGACAGGTCTACACTATTGTAACTTTTTTTTCCATGTTGTTTTTATTTTTTTTTTTTCAGATGGGGAAAGAAATAGCTTAACTGCAGCAGTTTCACTACAGGGCTAGGAAAGGACAGGGTTCTCCTACTCCCAGCCCACGAGTTGGTGACCAGAATGTTCTGTAGCCTCTCCCCAGGACTGTTGTATTTCCTTCCTTTTCATTTCATTCAGTCCTGCCATGTTAGCTTGGGCCATCTGTTTTTGCTGTCAGTGCTTTTTTTTGCCATTTCTTCCACGGCTGCTTTCTGCTTGGAACAATCTGCTTGGATGACAACTCCAAAACTGCAAGTACTAGGACACACAGAGGGAGCTGATTGCATTCTCATGGTAACAAGGCAGGCAGCCAGAAAGGATGGATAAATTATGATGTATGAGCCTGGCTTCCAGCCTGGCCTCTTGCTGAACTTTATTCAACACATCCTGTTGGTTCAAAAGGATGAGACAGCCTGCTAGAATATAACTCTTGTCCTGGTAGAAATTCACATGTGGCCAAGGTAAGCACCTTGGATTGCTCAGTTTGTGTGCTGCAGTAAAAGGCAGAGATGATCTTAGGAAKTTGAGGGGTTGTGGGTTGGATTCCCTCCATGTGCACCCTTTTTTAGTTCCCTTCATTCCCACAGCAGATTGACACACAGGCTGCAGGGCTTGACACTGATATTTTCCACTGCAGTTGTGAGGATTTATGACATCACAACTAAAAAGAGATATTGCCTCCTATATTTTTAGTATTCCTTCACTTGGGTGTCTCAGCTTCAAGAGCTGCAAGATGGAAATAAAATGTATTAAAAAATGAATCAGGAACAAAACAATTTTTGGGGTAGGCTTACCCATACTTTTAATTCTTGTTGCCACACACAGCTGCACATTCTCTRTCTTCTTAGTCAGACCACGTGTTCTTCCAGAGATGAAATCTGTGACCTGACTGTGTGGGAACTTTGCTGCTGTACTTCAAAATATTCAGAACTAGAAAGCAGAGGCATAGAACAAGCATCAGGAAAACTTCACAAATTTAGGACAGTCCTAATAATACTTCTTCCTTTTTTGTTGTTGTTGGGGTTATACAAAAAGAAATGTTGGGGAAGACAGGTTTCTGTTTACAAACAGTGAAGTTTGTAAGTTTTCTGCCTGGCTGGGTGACCACCATACCAGCTGCTGGCTGATGCATCAGAATTACTGAGCTTCTGGTGCAAAACTTGCTCAGCACATGTAAAACTGGACAACAGACTTTTTAATTAGATGGCTTCAGTTCCACTTAATGATTATTGGATTTTGAGGGTTTTAATTCCAGCACCTCACCACTCTGGCATAGTGTTTGAATGAAGAATTCAGGATTTGGATGGACAACTCTGAGAGTATTTAGGTATTAAGTCACAAAAAGCTGTGCAGTGCATATTCAGAAGTATTCTTTAATTGCTTTTCTTTTTATCTTTCAGGTCTCTCAGCAGCCAAGCTACTGACTGAGTCAGGCTTGAATGTGGTGTTGCTGGAAGCCAATGACAGAGTTGGTGGAAGAACTTTCACCGTAAGGGTAATTATCCTTTTCTATACTACATACTCATAATTACAGTGTGTGCCATAAGGGGGGGATTTCTGGAGTACCAGCAGGTGGGAAATTTCYTGATGTTGTACCAATAAGAGTAGGGAAAGACTGGCATGATGGTGGGGACAGAATACTTCTGTGATCTTAGGGCTCTGGAGTTACACATCTGGGAAGGAGAACAYGATGAGCTGAGTTTCCAGATAATTTCCTGGGGAAAGACACTGCAGAAATCTCTGTGGAATAAACACCCATGAGGCCAKCCATGCTGTGAAGAGTCTGGAGCTGAACTGTGACATGGCCCATGCAGACTGGTGCAGGGCAGAGTAGTCAGGGCTGGTTGGGAACTAGAACCACTCTGTCTCCCTTTACTCCTCTCTTCTGCTCTGTCTTGACGTGGGACACCCCTTCTCACTCTGCCCATTAGAAAATCTTGCCTGTGCTGCTTCCTAGGACAGGAAACTGTGTTTAAAACTGGCCATTGGTGAGATGCCTGACTGAGCAAGAGCTGCACAGATGTCTCTGACTCCTCTCTCCTGCCAGGCTCTTTCCTCTTTTTAAGTCTGTAATGTAACAATGGGTTAACTATTCTGGCTATGAACTCCAAATCATAATCAACATGCTGGTTATGAACTCAGTAATCCCCACACCAGAACTCTACCAAAGAATTTGTTTTCCATGGGGAGAAGAATCTTTAGCCAAAATGCTCTGGGAGTGTTTAATTTAATTTCGTTCCTCTGGATTGCTCTTTGAACTTGTGTGCTATTTACARAGAGCTTATCTCTTTTGGTTTTGTTTTTTTTTTTCCTTCTCTTTTGTGTGTGTTGTGTGTGATAAACCAGAATAAGCAAGTTAAGTATGTGGACCTTGGAGGGGCTTACGTGGGGCCAACACAGAACCGTATCCTGAGGCTCTCTAAGGAGCTGGGAATAGAGACATACAAAGTGAAYGAAGTGGAGCACCTGATACACCATGTCAAGGTAAGAGACTCTCTCCAGCTGCTGCTGTGAACATGACCATTGCAGTGATGGTTGTTTTCCACTCCTGCTGCAGTGGAGAGTAGCTGTCTGAGTGTGCAGCATCTGAGTTTCTTGGTTAAAAAAACAACTGTGTTGATAATGAAACCACCAACAAATTACTATACTAGAACAAATTATGACACACACACGTATTTAGGTGTGTGCCCTGTGGGTGCATCCTGTTAGCTCATGCCTTGGTTCAGGTCTCACCTCTTAGCTGAAAGCTCTCAAGAAGCTTCCTTGTTTATGAATGGTGAATCTGTGACTCTTCTGTGCAGGTCAGCTCTGATATGCACTGCCCAAGGCGTCTGAAAATCCCTTTCAGAAGTCCTGGATGTTTCTCCAAGCAGGCTGAAGGTCTCTCAGGGTGGGCTTCCTAAGCCAGTGACAATCATTCTGCTGATAGAAAGAAATGTGAGAGGTTACATCTCTCATTTTGCTGATGGGGAGATTTAACATGCAGAGTAGCAAAATAGTGRCTGCAAAAGGCTCTGGGAATCAGACACTCTTGTGGAGGCAGATCTGAGTGATCTGTTCATGRTCTGAAATAGAACAGCTATGGCAAAGCTGTTAAAAAGCCCACGTATTCTCAGTAGTCATTCTCCAAATGAGCATCCTTTCTCCTTTCCTGATATAGACCAGTGCTGCACTTGCACAGAAAGGAAACTTGCCTTGTTAGACCCAAGGAAGTTAACCCTGGGTTTCATTATATGCTTAGGAAAAGCCACTGTGMAATGACTGGCAAAATATTTGGAGTTGATGTTTGATCAAAGGTTAAAGAAGACACTGACAGTTTTTAAAGCAGCAATAGAGAAAATATGTCCTGTCACATTTTCCATTATTTTTCCACTCAAATTGTTATAAAAAAGAAGAGTGTTCTCAAAGTGATTTGGTGTGGTGACTGTAATTACCACTTCTGTGGTAGAACTAACTAATGGATACATCCACACTGCTCTGGTTTGTGTGCCTCAAAGCCAGATTTTCTGCTGGTTCACAGTATTTTGCCCTCAAATCTCCCCAACAGTGATAGGAGGTCATGCCATGAGGGRAAACACTTGACATGGCCAGTCAGGATGCCCAGCTTTTCAGAGTAACCTGCTGTCCTAACATGGTGGCATTCCAAAATACTGCCAGAAATCACTGTTTCTTGGAGTTGGTCTCAGTCAAGTGTTGAAAGTCTCCAAGGAGAGAGATCCCAGCTGCTGGCTGAATGCTCCTGAGCCATGCTAAGAGCCTGAAGGTTGGATGGAAACAAGTTTGTAGGCTCAAGCCTGTAGGTGTTGCTGAAGAGAGGAAGGAGAGAGCTGCGTGCCAGAACTCCCTGGTAGCCCAGCAAGAGGTAAAAAGAGAGAATTCCACAGTCAGTAGCACATCCTTTGCATTTCCTTATTTCATGTGTTTAAAATCCTTTATTTCCATTTTTGTTCTGTGTTCATACAATTGTGGGGCAGCATTAACATAGTTGAAGAATTACTCACTGTTAAACAATTGGCATGTGAGCACCATATAATAAATATATGCACTGTCTTGTGGCCAAATCTTCAGCATTTCATGTATCTTCAGCACATTCCTGACAGGTTTCTGAGCCATGTGGCTTGTCCATGGTTTCCCTGAAGATGAACAGTGTGCTCCTTGAAATCTAGGCAGTGTTCCCAGGTTTAGATTCAAAGGACACAAAGGGCTGTGTCCCCTGTGTCAGTTTGAAGTCACATTCTGACCCAAGCTTTGTGRCTGTGGCCAAATGTAATTAAATTCTGGACCACAAAATTATCAGAGCCCAGAGAGGCAATGAAACCTAAAGGTTTTAATTCTTCTTTTGCTACTCAAAAATCAGGCATCACAGTGAATCTTGTAAAATCAGCCCCTGTTTTTACTTATACCCAAAGGCAAAATCAAGCCTTTCATAGTTAATTAAATTCATTTTAGAGGCTCTTTACTACAAGTAATATATGCAGCTTCTTTGTACTACAAAATGAATAGAATGCATTTTGTTGATCTCTGGGTGGGTCTCTGCTAATTAGGCTTTACCAACTTGATTGGGTTGCATGGTTCTTTCCTCCTTTAATCTTTTTTAATGCCAGGTTCTATTGTGAGATTATTTTTGGTCTTGCTTATATTGCATGTGATATCTTCACAGAAACTCAAAATTATGTTTCTTGCCCTACATTTTTTTTTCTTTTCCCTCCACTTGTTAAGCAGCCTTTTTTCATGGYCTTTGAAAACAGATTAGTATGTTCTTTTCATTTTTGTAAATACTGGTTCATCAGCCTTAGTGAGAAAATTAGTATAGCTCTGTAAGAAGTATTTGGTAGGCAAATTGCTGCCTGAACACCATTGATTTTTCAACAGCCCAACTGAAATTAGGTTCATAAATCCAAGTTTAAGAAGCAAAAGCAGAACTGTCTGAGAAGTCATCATCTCATAACAGTTCTTCCACTGGACTGGTAGGCAGATATGAAATCTGAAAAAAAAAAAAAGCTTCTTAAAATGAGATAACTTCTTATCTGCCCAGGAGAGGATTCAGAGTCCTACCTTAGATATGCAAATTTGCAGCTTTTGATGAGTGGTGTTTATTTTCCTCACCAAAATGACAGCTTTTGCCTTCTAAGAAAGCAAAGCTAAGAACAAATAGTCCAGGTAATTTTTACCATGTAGCAGTCTCTGGAAAGACTGAAATATGAGAACGTGCCAATTATTGTGGGGATTTAATTAACAAATTTTCCTTGTTAATTCAAGCTCCACTTCTGTGCAGTCTTATTAGCCATGCCAACTTTCTGCATTTTACAGCACAAATTCACCATATTCTCAGTTGTAATGCAGGTTCATTATCCAAGATAACTGTGGTTTGCTCTGCTATCCTAAATCTCCGTGAGGAAACATTTCTTTGTATGAATGGTTTGCCCAATGAATGTTTTTACATGAGTCCTTCCTGTACTGTGAAGATGATCCACTCTGTGTCCAGCTGTGGTGCCACCTGAACATCCTCTGATCCTATTTTCTACCAGATCTTCTTATGGGATGATGGCCATTGATGCCTCCTGTAAATTCCTTATAAAAAAAGGTAGAAACACTTGTGCTTTCTAATTTTACAGCCCTCTGTGGTGTCATTCACTTTCATCACTACTGTGCTTATTAAAATGCAGTTTGCAGTGGTCTTGTCCATGAATTAGAATTATGATGGTCAYGTTGTATTGGGATTTAATTAGCAACTGAATAAGTGACTGCTGTGTCTAAAAGTACAGAATTTAGTGGTGTTTCTTCTGTGATATCAGTGATACATGCACTGAAGCTAAGCAATATGATTTATTTCAGCTTTTCACCTGCCTTGTGTGCAAGTCTAAGGGCAGTATCTTCTGGCATAGTCTGTAGTATAGAACATAAYTGCTTAAATGGATTTTTGAATGACTACATAAAAGTGCTTTCCCTGTTCTTTGTCTCAATAAGAGTGCAGTCAGAGAATGGAAACACTGTGGGACTCTCAGTAGCTGTCAGTTTAGGTGAGGTGAAATGGCCTTGTGTCTTTTGCTGTCTCCCCTTTTTGCTGACAATTTGTAAACAAGAATTTGGGGAACTGAGCAGAAGACATCTGAATGTTGAAGAAGTTGGGCATCTGGTATGTTGAAAGGGAAGCCAAGTAAATTCAAAGACACCTAAATTGCTGCAGGGCCTTGATAGTTTCACKTGTCTTTACTGGAATGCAGATCTATGTTATTTTAACTCTTTACTGCAGATGAGGATGCAGACACTCCTGCCACAGGATGCTGTGTCATTATCACTCTCACTTGAAGCTTCAAAAGTGAGTCTGAGGTTGGCCAGGCTCAAACTGGTGAAAGCATCTTCCATACCCCCAGAAGGGATATCCTCCAGTCAGAGAACAAAGATCAGCTTTTGGCTGGAGTACAGGAAAAGCTGGACCTCTCACTGGACCTGTCCTGTAAATAAAGGGACATCTTCCCTTTTCTCCATGCCAGCAGCTGGCAGTGTTTGCAGGAAGAAATTTCCTAATTAGGACTTTTGAAATGAAAATACAGATATTTGTGTTACAGCTGCTTTAAAGAAGCAATTATGGACAGCAAATCTGCAAAGTGATCTCTGTCAAGGGGGGCTGTAAAGCAAGGTCTTGCAAAGGGTGTTTATGGATCAGGAAGATTGAATGGAAGGTGGAAGCTGTGACCTAATGGTAGCMTGAGGATGAAAGCAGCAAGAAAAATGAACAGTGGATAAGTATTTCTTAATTAAATTTGAAGGGAAAAGCCTTCCTGAGTCTTAGCTTTCCCAGACTCTATGGTCTGTTCCTGAGGAGAAAAGGAAAATACTTGTGCCCCCACCTAGATTATTTAACTGAGGCTGCTGGGAGAAAAGCCTCAATTGCATCTGATTGTAGAACTGATTTTTGTTTCCCTTGAGAAGCTGATTAATGTCTACAGGAAAACAGAACTGGATAAATGTATGTTTAATACTGGAACAACTGGCTGAGCATACTGGGTTTCACATGTCTGTAAATTTTTATGTAAGGTTTCGTATTTTACTGACCCCCAAATCATGTTCTATGTGTGGGACAGTGTGTCCACTCAGTTTTACTGTGGGCAGATGCTCTTTGAAGGCTTCCTTTCAAATGAAGCTCCACTTYCCTTTTGTTTTCATTTATTTATGCCCCATTTATCTGCTTTTTAGAAGGGAAGGAAATTTTTTCTTAAGACTTATTCTAGAAATACTGGAAAGTTTTCAACTGGTTTTATCCATTTTGTTGACTGGTTTATTTCAGGTGTTGAAAGCCTCATGCAAGCCCAGTATCAAAGAGTATTTGGAAACAAAGTCCCTATAAATCTGTGCATCATAAGATACCTTAATGTTTTTTCTAAAGGTGTTTTATTGGTGTCTGAAAACAAAAAAAAGTCTCATTCTAGTAGGAAGGAGAGTTGGTTAATTCTTTTCAGAGCTGATTGGAATAAATAGTTATATATATATATATAGTTATATATAGAATTTACATTCAGAGCAGATCCATGAGATCCTCAGTTTCACCTTCTATATCACTTTGGTGATGCTTCTCTAATTCTGCTTCTTTTCAAGTATGAGAAGTATTTAACAGATTGCATGACCAGTGTGGCAGAGTGAAGATGGATTTTATTTCCATAACACAACAGAAACAAGTTGTTCCCAATTAGCTCCTTTCCTTATCAGCATACATATTTCAAACCACTGTGTCTGGCTGTGCAACACTTGAAAAGGAATTAGTTTTTTAATGAAATTCCCAAGACATGTTGGCATCCACTGCTGATGAACTCAAATTAAATATTGAAAGATATTTGGAGGATATTTTGGCATATCTKAATGTTCTAGCTTTGCACCATCAGTTATGTGGGGTTTTTTYTTGCTGCTGCAATTATATTTTMTAACCTRTAAATCTTCTTACYTTTAGAATATCTGTCAGTRTTGTAACCAGCCAAGCATTTGAGACCCTGAASAGTTTTGCAATGAAGGGAGCTTTAATGAAGCTCAGCTGTGTTACAGTTGCTAAGCAGGTTGTAAAATCTCTCTCATTTTGGTCCAGCTCCTTGCCATTTTTAAATTAAGAATTATGATTATACAAAAGGCTTCATCTCAAAAATGTCTTGTTAGATGTTACAAATTAAAAACAAAAAAAACCCCAACCAACTAAAAAAAAAACCCCAAAAAACAACAGACACACCACACACACACACACAAAGCAACAAATAAACACACAACCCCCCCAAAAAACCCCCAAAAGCACCCCCAAAAAAAGCCAAACCAAAATTATGCTTTTCCATAAGGCAGCAGGTGAGAAACAACATCTGAATCAGGTACAGAGTTAAAACCTGAAGTGATGCTTTTCWGTTTTTGATATTCCTTGTCACGGGAAAGCTTCCTGAGCTTTGTATGAATGAGATTCCTGGGATTTTTAGGCTGGGAAAGCAGGGTGTGTGTGGTGTTCCAGTGCTGTGGATCAGCAGAGGGCACTACRTGCCAATAATCCTGTGTGGCTGTGAATTAACATGCAGAGTGACAGTCTTGGGGAAGTGAGCATCAGTCAGTCCAAGGTTTAGATGGTTTAGCTGAGGGAATATCTGTGCTCAGTGAGAGCTGACTTTATTTATAAGRTGTTTATACTGTGCTATGAAAAATGCATGGATCATTGTCACCAGGGGCTTCGGTTCACAGTGCTGCATCTCACTCTGGCACTACCTGGGTACATAATGTTTAGGGGAGCCTGAAGTTGGCCTTCACAAGCAGGTTTTATTCTGAGAATCCTGCTCTGCATTGAGATACTGATATTTCCTGGCAGTCCTTTCTCAGGTAAGCATTTGCTCACTGTTACCTTCACAGGAGAAGGTGCATGAGATCTGGTCCCTGTGCCCCCCTGAGTGCTGGGGCTGATATTCAAGAGGCTGCTGATATTCAGTTGTCATGTTGTGGGKTTTTTTTTTCCCCTAATAACCCATTTCTTATGTCAGCTATTTGACCTGGAACAGACCTGATGCATAAAGAARTCTTATTTCTGCACGACTTGCACAGATCCATCGTAACTCAGCCAAATGTTGGTTGACCTGAAACAGATGGCTGAGAAAAATCTATTGGGAATTGTAAAGTTTGTGACAAACACTGGGTTTCTTATTTCCCTGCTGGTTTATTCCTGGGACAGYTGGGTTGCATGAGTTGCCTCCCTTTAGTTTCAGCTCCTTCAGTGAGCTTTAGCCCCCACTGCAGCCACAGCCTTTGTGAGCAGCAAGTGATGTGTGCAATGCCAGGTAGAGCTGCAAGTGCTGATGCTGCTGTTGTGTTTCTTTCGAAGCATTGCAAGTGGCATCAYGAAACCATTTCTAAAATTTTATGTACAAATTAAAAAAAGGGTAAGAAATACTTCTGAGCATCACAGAACTGTTGTTGAAATACCGTGTCAAATGATTTCAAGGGRTGGTTATTGTTGACATGGTTTTATACAGCTCTGATTTAGGTATAAAAATATATGAAAAGGAAATGTTTTGTGCATCTTAACAAGTGCAAGAGCCTTGTTATTCTTTAGAGATTACACACCACCAGGAGGCACAGAGGATGCAATTCCCAGCAAATAAGCAAATTTTGCCTAAATATCAAAAAGGGTTTTTTTTTGGTTTGCAAAAATGCAAATTCAGCACAAGTGAAGCTGAAATGTTTTGGTTTGTTGGTAACTACTCAGAGCCATCTGTAGTCTTTCTTTGCTGCTGCTATTTTTGTTTCTGTGTAGAGCCTAGTCTGGCAGTCTCYTCTCAGACAAAATTCTGATTGACAGCTCCTGGAGTTTTGTTTGTGCAAGAAATGAGGACCAGGCCTTAGGAGGTGCCTTAGGAGCTCTTGAAAGGAACTTTCACAGCAAACTCGCTAACTTTGATGACTGTTGTATTTTTTTCAGGTGTAAGTCTGTTCCTGTTCTTTATTAGACTTACCAGCCCAGATTCCTACACAAGAGACACAGCCAGGATTTTCCTTTGGGCAGTTCAAATGCAGTGAGACAGAAGAGCAGTGGAACAGGAATGTGGTTTGTGTCTCTCTCAGCAGTGCGCTCATGAGGAAGCACTGCTGGGAATTCAGAAGGCTTGAGTTAACTCAGGGAGGATAACTGGGTTAGGGTTGCCTCTGGCAGACCAGGAAGCTCAGAACAAAATCAATAATTAGAATAACCCATTCTGATGCTGTCCTGGTTTTCTTGAGCACAGCAGTATGCTTGCTTCATAAACCTAAATTTGGGAAACAGCAGGGACTTGAAAGCAAACTGATGAGCTCTGGCTTTGGAATACTTACAGGATACTGACACTGGTGAAAGCTCCAGAGTTCAAAAGAAGCCACAGTAAAACTGACTTCTTGAGGCCATAGGGCCAGTTATGGAATTTTAATGTGCCCCAAATATCTAAAAGGTAATTTCCAGCATGGTTCAGATGTTACCACCTGGGACAGGAAGGCACTTGGTCTGAGAGGTTTTACTCTTCTCTCACAGCCCTTTGGCAGCCAAGTATGAACTGATGTGTGCCCCAGTATAAATTGATTCCATGTGAAGAGATTCCATAATCATACCCAGAGGTTCATGCTGGGACCAAATGCCTGTGATGAAGCAAATGTTTCCTGTTCATCTCCATCTACAGGGATATATTTTCCTGATTCCAGTTTTTGTTTTCCTGATTCCAATATTTTCATACAGTTGGGCACAGAAGATGTAGAAATGCACTTTGATTTCACGTTGAATGAAAAAAAAATAAAGGCAACCCTCCATCTTCTGGGGGAGCATGTGCCATAATGTCTGTCCTTAAACTGGAAGTGCTGGGTTTTCAACCTTGGTGCCTCTGGCACATGAAGTGACTACTCTGGCTGYGACAGAATTTCTGATTGAAAACTTCTAAAAATTTGATTTTGGCATTGTAAAAACCATAATTTATCCTCCAAAGCACTGCAGAATGAAATTGTTGCCTTGTAGCTRCTTCWTAGCCATTTACCAAAGAATTAAATGCTTTCTTCTTCATTTTGCTTTCTTCCTAACTTTCATTGCCTTGGTGTTTTTGACAAGGATTCCATTAGAGTCTTCTGTCCATAAAGACTAGGTGAAAAACCAGTTTCTTCTTCACTTTCTCTGACCTGTTTGGGAGTTTTGTARACTAATTTTTGCTTATTCAAAGGTCTTACTGTTTTTTTCTTACTGATTTCTGAATATCCTTCTCTTTGTATTAAAAGTCCTCAAAGTTATTTGCCAGCATTTTTCAAGGTTATATCTCATCTTGTTATTTCCAGACCAAGTTTTGAGTCTTTCAGGATCCCTTTGTGCCCTTTTACTGTGTCTTCTGCAGACACCTGCAGATGTGAATAATGTGCTCTCTGATCCTTCTTCCACAATATTAATGAAGAGATTAAATCAAATCAAGCCTGACATTTATTTGAGGAAGTGGTCTTTGGATACTTCTCTTCAAAAAGACACTGTGGTTGTTGTTACCTGGTTATAAATGTGAAATCTTGGTGCAGTACAATTTTCTTAAGCCGGTGTAAATACTTCTTTTAGTGGTGGATTGGTGTGCCACCATCAAATATAAATTGAAACTTAGTACTTCTACTGTTTGACATTCATGCTCACACAGTGCTCACTTAAATACATAACTTAATACCAATTTTGAAAAACCAGCTCTGGCATGCAATATGGCCATTATTATTTACCTATCTTGTGGACTCCAGAATGCATTGTGAAAAAACAAGTTCTCACATAATGTTAATGAGCCTTTCTTTGTGAATATTTAAAGCTATTAGGCTGCCACCCATAAAGTCAGGGAAATCCCATGTAAATAAAACAGCTCCACAAATTACCTATTGTCTTCCACTCTTAATTAAGCTAGACTCTCTGGACATGTAGTAATGGAGATTTAGATATAAAAATCTGACTATTAAATATGTAATGATGTAGTTAGGGCATTGGTATTGGTCACACTGTTCCACTTTGTAATTTACAGATAGGGGTCTTGGGCTGGAAGAA